>JAJEJO010002172.1:95425-200913 GCA_020662805.1 Glaucomys volans
CCTCCTCCTCCTCCTCCTCCTCCTCCTCCTCCTCCTCCTCCTCCTCCATTTTAATCTGTCATCATCTATGAAGGCACAGTAGGCTAAGTTGTTGGCTTACAAGAAGAGTTAAATTTCAGCCCCTTCAAAATTCTTGACAAATTGCTTCCCCACCCACATATCTCTGGAGGATAACTTGTGGGCAGGGTTCCTTCAGGAAAGTTCAAGGCCTGGTGCTTTTTAGGTCTTCTCAAAGCTTTTTCATCTTTTACTCTGCCACTTGTCTGTTGATATCCACCTTTGGACTTCTTCAGGTAAAAGTTAGTATTTGATTCTGAGACCCTTGGTCTCCTTAAGGTATATATTAAGTTCTCTAAGATTTCTTCCACTATCAGCTTCTGTTGCAGCACTGAAGAGGTGATTGAGCTACGATAGTTCAGGCAGCACCCAACTGCTCAGAAACAAGCTAGTATTTGCTTCTTCACCAAGATACAGTCTATTCAATGGCCCTAAAGTAACCAGTTGACTTATTATTTCCACTAGTTCATGACATAAGAAATATGTGACAATGTCTGTATCTCTGTATGCTTCCATCATTGAAAACATGTTTCTGAGAAAAGTAACATGATAGATGAATTAACATATGTGGAGATGTAGTTTCATTATATTCAAGTGCAGTCTCATTTCATCATGACTTGGGATAGTGCTGCAATTAGTGCCATTAGTTTGCCTTCTGCCCATATGTATCTATTTTGTGGAATTGTGCCTGGGAGTTAGAAAAAGTGGAACTTTCTAACCTTTTATATCCCTTCAAGGAATTACTTTTTCATTCTTTCTCTAATGTATTCTTACATCAGCTATTAGAATTATTGGTCACTAATACTTTTGTTTTCTCTTTTCAAGTCATGTTGTCATGTGTCTTACCTTATATCTACCACCTGTCAAAAACAACTTTGAATCACCGTGAAGACATCAATATGTGGCTGACCTCAGACTCACATCCAGATGGACGTGTTGGCAGACTGTGAAGTTCTCACATTTCTATGAACAAGCTCAAAGTATTCAAGGACGAAAGTAAGCAATTTTGGGAAGGCATTGAGAGGAATCTATATCTATTACTGTTGTCTCATCTATTGCAGTTGATCTATTACAGTCGCCCTCTAAAATAGTACTTTTCACTGTTTTTTTTCTTAATTTCCTCTTTTCTGGGGGTTCACTGCTTTCTTAGAGTATGATACAAATTTATTACTATTTGTAAAACAGAAATTAAAACATGAAATACAAGCTTAAGATTTTTAGCAATAGCTTCAACAGAAAGTTACAGTATCAAATTGCTTACAAGCTTTCTAAATAGTTGGGAGCAATTTCTGGGTTTACTCCCTGTAGACAATAATGAAGAGATTATGAAATGAAATAAGTGTATAGATGATAGTTTGTGTTATGGTTGGATGTGAGGTGTCTCCCAAAAGCTGATGTGTGAGACAATGCAAGAAGTTTCAGAGGAGAAATGATGGAGTTATGAAAGTCTTAACCCAAACAGTGATTTAATGCCCTGACAAGGATTAACTGAGTGGTAACTGAAGTGCTAGGGTGTGGCTGGAGGAGGTGGGAATTAGGGCATGGCTTTGGGTATATATTTGTATCTGGTGAATGAAGTATCTCTCTGCTTCCTGATCATCATGTGAGCTGGTTCCCTCTGCCACACTCTTCCACCATGATGTTCTCTCTCACCTTGAGCCCTGAGGAATGGAGCCAGCCTTCTGTGGACCAAGACCTCTGACACCATGAGCCCTCAAATAAACTTTTCCTCCTCTGTAGTTATTCTGCTTAAGTTTTTTAGTCACAGCAGCGAAAAAGCTGATAAAACAGTTTGTGTCTTGTGTTTGTCAGCTTCGGGTTGCTGTGTGTCAAAAATGCCTGACAAGATCAACTTAGAGGAGAAAAGATTTATTTTGGCTCATAGTTATAGAGGATTTACTCCACGATCGGCTGGCTGCACAGAAATATCATGGCAGAAGGCAGGGTGGAGGAAAGCTGTTCAACTCATGACAGCTGGGAAACAGAGAGAGCAAGAGGAAGGGACTGGGGAGAAGACAAATCCTCCCAGTACAGAGCCCCAGTCAATTACTTCCTCTAACTGGGTGCAATCCTCAGTAGTCTGCACAGCTGTTAGAACTCCCATCCAGTCAATGGTCCAAAAGCCCCACCTCTGAGTCTTGGTGCATTGGGTACCATGATTTCAACAAGTGAATTTTTTGGGAGACATTCTATATCCAAACCATAACATATGTGGCTATGCCTAATATTTCTGGATATTATTGTGTGCAGAACCCTGTATTTTCTCTTATATATAGGCTAATTCAAATGCTAAAGTTTGTTTCCAAGTCCAGTGAATACTTTTTAAAAAAAATTTAGATCATTATAATATTTTTCTTATTTAATATTTCATCTTCTCATTGATAGTGGCAAGTTTGTAAGGATTATTTTTTAAATAATTATTGGTATGTTGGTGTTACTACATGTGGTTAATTACTGAAATGTTCACTTACTTATGCACTAAAATTTAGTTTCTTTTTTTTTTTTTTTTTTTTTGCTGCTAACTATGGCTATCTTGTTTGGTACACTTCAAATATCTTTACTAATTCTTTACAGAAAAAAAATCACCTTCTTTAAAAAATTCTGTCAAATTATAAATGCAGTGTTTTATTTCTGGGTTCCAGAACATATATATCATTTTCAAAATTTAATTTGCTAAGATGTATTCTAACTTGAAAGTAGAGACTTGTGACTACTTTTAATATTCTGCAATAAAGTTTTTGTTTTCAAAAGTCAAAATCTTTAGGGAATTTACGTGCTGTTCAGAGTTAATTTAACTGATTAGTGCCAATGATTGCTAGTCACTTGATTCTGTGGGAAAGATTCTAGATTTAGGCACAGTACTATCAGAATATTTAAAATGTAATTCATCTTTAATAACATTAATGAGCATTTAAAATCATATTGCTCTTTTCTACCATTCTTCCACACTACCATCAAGAATGTTATAGTTATTATTTTTGGCTTCACTTTCTAGTTCTGCAGCTAAAAAGTATTGCATTTCATTTCTTTGTTGCATTTCAATAATGAGGATGTATCAGTAGCACTAAGAAGCTATGCCAAACCTGATTAAATCCTTACAGATTCCAGCCAGTTTCCTTTAAATTTGTACCTACTGTTTCTGCACACTTAATCTTCCTATGCCATCTAATTTCAAAGTGTGATTGTCACTCTGAGGTACTATTTAGTTTCTCAATCCCTAAAGGACTATATATAGGCTTTTCCATCATAAAATCAATATGCCAAAATGATAATCTCTTTGTAGTCTACATGGCATATGATTTAGGTAATAACAAATAATTGTTATCAAATTTTCCATTTACTTGTAATATATAATCTAAAAAGACAAGCACTCCTTAATGATGAAAAGCATATTTTTGTCTTTTGTGTTATTTCCCAATAACATTTCTTAAAATTTCATAGTTCAGTCATTCTAGTAAATCTTTGCCACTCAACTTATATGAAATGTAAGATAATTCTTAGAATAAGGAACAAAAAATCATATTGAGTTAGGTTTAAAACTAAGAATTTACCCTTAAATTTGATAATTTGCATGTGATTTGGAACTATTTGTAATCATTCACTCAATGATTAATTTGTTGTTAAATCAATGAATAAATTAAATGTTTAGAATGACTTGTAAATCCAAGGAAATAATAAAGGAATGCAGTTAGTTAACTTTATTGTGTATACACACACACACACATATACACATATATGTATACATATATATATATTTATGTATAAATTACAATTAGTATGCCAGCTTATTTGCTTGTCATTTTGCTTCTGAAATTTCAGTAATCCTTGTATCTATTGGGAATATCCTAATGTATGAAACTGAATGAGGTGACCCATAATTCAATGAAGCAATGTAAAAGTAGAAAAGAGCCAGAAGTTTACATTCTTCTCTCTAAGAGTTAGAACCCAGGATATTAAATCTGGATTGTCTCAACTAAATGCTTTAATCTAGGACTTTGGATTTTAAGTGAATAAAATACTGAGAACCTCAGCAAAATCAGTCATTGTAGTGGCCTTAGGGTTCACTGACAATGAAGCCAGTTATGGCATCATAAGGGGCTGCTACCCTGACAAGCACTGCCTAGCCTGCCTAACTTATGAAAATGTTATGGGTTCTTGGTTCTTGAACATTCCCATGGACTCTATGATCTGGCGGTTGATCTAAGAAAATAAAAATAATAATTTCTTTAACAAAGAAAAATGATCTGTCTCAAAAGCATTAAGGTAAGCACTCTAGAAATGGGATAGTGATTCTTAACCCCTAAGTCGGTTAAGAACTCAAAACTTCTAGCTTTTCTGTTTTGTCATCCTGAGTGTGTTTGCTTGGTCCTTCATGATCCAAAGAGAGGGGCTCCAGTTCTCCAGCAACAGAAAGTGGAAGGAGGAAAGAAGGGATAAACTATCTTAATGAGCTCTCTCTCCCAGAAAATGCCATTTGTTCCTTCTGCTTACATTTCAGGTTAGCAGGCTTTCTACCTTTGATCACACCTTAGGGCACTGTCAGCCCTAAAACAACCCAAGCTAGGAAGTTTGTATCTTTTAATATGGATCACTGTATTTCCTCATTTGGACTCTCAAATATTCACATGACCTGCTCTTTCTGCACATAAAGTACAGTCAATCACTTCTTGATCAAAAAACACTAAGAATAACTTTTTTCGGCTCCTTTCTGTAATATACAATGTTCTCTCCCTAAGGTTTAAATCACTGTAGTCAGATGATTTACAAATGAACATGTATTGCACCAACACTTCCAAACCCTTTAAAATAATATACAAAGAGGATAATAGCAATATTTTAAAAAAACAAACCTTACATTAGCACACAGGAATATTGCTCAAAGCACTCTGAAATTGCATGTTCATGGTAATTATTAATTCAGGATTAAAGCGAATGTTAAGACTTTCTTCTCTAGCAACAAAATATTGGTTAGCTTATCTTACATTCCCCGGAACTATTCTTTAGAAAGGAACTCCCTGCCCATTGTTCCCCATGGTCATTGGCTTTGCTTGTGTGGAGGTTTCTCCTTGTCTCATCTCTTCCATTGTTTTTCCTGAATCAATTATTGTGAAATTGTGTCTTCCCACTTCTTTGTATGATAAAGACTCATGAGCTTGGATATTCAGAAGAGCTAAGTATGTTAGGATGTGCTATCTTGGGCATTGCAATTATTTTGAAAATTACTAATATTCTATGTATTGCTTCAGGTCAGTTCTATATGCAATAAATTACATTAAAAAAACTTGGTCTTTTTAAATTTTGAAGTTCAAAGACATGGTTTTCATTTCATGAGCAGTATTATCATCCTCTTTTACAATATAATGTTGTGTAGGTGTAGGTTGAGACCATTTGAAAAATTGGGTTGGATTTGAAAGCAACAGCCTTGATCTAATTTCTGCCATCAGGCTTCTGGTCTTTTATGCTAGGCATAAAATGTTAATTCCCATTTAGACTACTATTTTAATCCCTCATTATTCATAACTGCTTCTATTTGAGAATTTAGCTAAGTCTAACCTATAAAAGCTCTAAATTATAGAATCTTGTCAAACCATGTTGTAGGTAAAGGATAATTTCCTTAGTAAATCAAGGTGTCCTTGTTGTCTCTGCAAGAAAATGAGTATCACTAGTCTGAATTGCTTTCAAACAGGAGTTAACTGCAAGCATCAAGAGAAAAGTTCCACAACTATAGATGCAAAATCTTTCCTATTTCTCCTAATGTTAAAACACTAAGCAGGCATAACCAAGTTATCTCTTTCCTAACATTTTGTACCCAAAGTCTCACTGTTAATCTTACATTTCACATCTCCTCTATTTCAACTTAATGCTACATATTTGAGTTGTCTTACTTTCAGCATACCACTTGCAGCTACCATATTCAGTAATGGAAATTAGCTTTAGGGGTTTGAAAGTTAGAAAATATTATATCCCAGGTGAAGGTATGAAGATATGCTATCTGGTGTTGGTGTGGGTTCATTGTTAAGATGTGAGAATATTCTTCACATTATTTTTGAGGAAATTTTCTTTTACTTTTTCTTGGTTAAGTATAACAAACTTTCAATGAAGTATAATAAATGTTAATGAGTGCTGGATGCAGTGGTTCAAGCCTATAATTCCAGCTGGGGGCTCTAAGGCAGGAAGATTATAAGTTCAAATCCAGCCTGGAAAACTTGGCATGACCTCATCTCAAAATAAAATAAAAAAGGGCTGGAGTTGTAGCTCAGTGATACAACTCTCCTGTATTTGATTTGAAAAAAATTAAAAAAGAGAAACTTTATATTTCGTCCAATTATATACCATAGTCAGGTTAATAAGGACATTAAATTAAGAAAATATTGATAATGGGGTATAGCATCTTTAGTTATTCATAACAACTCAGGCATTTTCATTTAAATTCTCTATAAAAAAATACATTGATTAGCACTTGAGAGGTTAAGCTTCTATTTTCTAGCAAATTCAGTTTTCAATAAGGCCAGATCAATTAGATGATACAGAACATTTTCATAAATATTAATCAGATTTCAGCATTGCCCTATCTAAAATCCACCAAGTGCTTTGTAATGCATTTAACATGCAAATTCAACTCTTTACAATGGCATTTGAGACCCTACATGATCTGACCTCTGTCTCTTTCTTCAGTATCTCCAGTTACCATATCCATTACTACATGCCATTCACATTGAATTCTATTAGGTCTTAAAGCTTATTAAGCTCATTTTTGCCTTATTCTCTCATTTTCCTTTTTGCCTAAAACATTCCTCCTCTTGGGGGACTGTTGACTTCTTCATCCAAGATGTAATAATCACCCAATTAAAAACTGCCAGTAACCTTCAAATGTAAGACAACTTATGTTACAAAAAACTGTTGGCTCTATTCATAGTACCAATACTTTGAAAGGATTTTTTTTTCATTTTGTAAACTTACTGATTATATCTTCTAATAGAATATAAACTCAATAATTGAAATTTAGTCTTTCCTTAGTGCTTAGGTGATTGGCAAGCACATAGTGGGCAGTCAATTCAATATTTATGGAATAAGTAAGTGAATTCTATTTCTGTGTACGTTTACTTGTTTTAAAAATAAGTCAAGGAGCTCTTTCTCCCACAGAATCTCCCTTAATTTTGCTCCCGTCTAGCCCTTCAAAGTTCTGTTTTTTTTTTTTTTACCTCAATCTAAACTTAATCTATTTATATAATCACTTTAGACTAGATAGCTATCAGATTAGCTGATGTTTATTGCAACACCTAATTGCATCCTAAACTCTCAGTAACTGTTAATTATCAATAATAGCAAAACATTCAACTAGAATTGGCCCCTAGCTCTTTTGAAATGTTATTCACAGAGGCTGCAATTCAAGGTTGACATTACTGAAGAGGATACAAGAAAGTACTGCAGTAATTATTTTTATCTGTTTATGTAACACATGTGGTTTGCTTCCAATATTATTGCTGTCAGTATGCTGGATAACATTTTACTCCTTCAAGAACACATTTTATTTTCCTTCTGAGGTTGTGAATGTGAATTTTAGGTAGTAGTGTCATTATTTTGAATGTTATTTATTAGAATTGGAGTTTTCCTATTTTCTCATTATGGTCAATTTCAGTCTATTTATATTTGTTCAGAAATCCATGGCCAATCTATAGGAAATAAAATAAAGGAATAAACTAAGAACAAAGATTTTTTTTTTAAGTTGATGGAGTTTTATTTAAAAGGAGAAAGAATTGGGTTAATTCTGTTTTTGGCTTTAGGTAAGAATAATGTCCATGAAAATTGATCTGAATGTCAATCCAGTGAGGATCTGAAGTGATTTTGGTGATGAAATAAAGTTAGTATTATCACACAAAAAAACAAAAAACAGGCTTAAAATATATGATAACCATAAAGGACAGTGTTCATAAGATGAAAAACTGAATAGCATTTAAAACTGTGCAAAAATAATAGTTTTAAAAATGGTTCCTATGTCATTGTTCATGATGTTCTTCTATGTTAAAAGTAGAAAAATCTCTTTCATATTAACTGTATTTTAAATCTGAAACACAAGATAAAGAAAAATTATCATCTGAAATTAGAAGGACTAGAAATTTGGGTAGCAACATAAGAAATTAAATTTGCTACTGACTCTGTATTTTTCTTAAAAATCATTCCATTGCCAAGGTAGTGCACAGAGTAGGAAACATATAGCAATATTTATATGAGATCATTCCTTTTATTACCTTTATTATGCTACTACAATTTAATGAGAACATTAGTATGTATAAGATAATTTCTGATATTTTTGTATGATTCACAATGAAAACAACGCTTAAAATTTTGTTATAGTATTGGACTTATAAGAAGTTATAAAAACATGCAAAACATAGAATTATATTTTTGCTGTTTTATCTTCTACAGTAAATTTAAAAAATTCAGTCAAGATTATTACCAAGGTTTTTTTTCTCTTTGAGCCTAAGAAAATCCCATTGGTAACTAGGAAACAAGGGTTTTCTAGATACTTTAAATGATTCTGAATTTTAAGGCATAGATATTTCACAAATTGGTCCAGTGTAAAGAAAAATTGAAAATTCTAGTCCCTTGAAAAGAGTGTTGACAACTTATTGAGTCATTTATTGACATCCCTTTTTTAATCATTAAGGAAACATTTTACTAATAAAATCTATCCATGTATTGATTATAAGCTAATCTGTTCTTCAAGAAAGATGGGATATTATTCAAAATATACATAATATTTCTAAATTTATATATGTATTCATATATATTTTAGAATCAGAAGACTATCACTGCAAAGATATATTTTGGTGTTTTTAGTAATCCCCATTATTTCAACTTCCAGATAATTAATAAAAACTTTTAAATATTAGAATACTAATGTACTCACAACTCTCATGAACTTCCAGGGCCACACAGAGAACAAAAAATACACCAGCAGCACATATTTTGGGAATTTTCTATCTGAGTAAATCTGACCGGTACACTTTCAACTTCCTGCATGCTGTTGTACAGAAAGAAATAGCCATGTATATTAACATTTTTCTTCATTTTTCCCCATTGGATATATTTGATGTGAGTTAATACACCAATAACACCAACAATCCATCTCTTTTTGCCAAATATTTTAAAAGAATTTCCTGCATCATATATTTTATATTTTTCTTGAATCTTTACTTCCAATTTCTGTAGTGACTCCTTCCATTAGGTTTAAAATGATAACTTTTCACATATTAGAATAGTTCTCCCTTGATTCTAAATTTCTAAATTTATATTAAGCTACTTTAATGGTTCTTTCATCATTTTATATTCTAAGATTCCCAATGCTCATTATATCAGATAGTGTGTTTTCTCTTTTCCTTTATTTTGAACAAGCTAATACTCATTCACCATGGACACACATCATTCCTTTGTTATATTTTAATGTTCAATCTGAGAGTTTCTAAGTTTCAAAAATGTATCAACACTCACTGTTATGGTTTTGATATGAGGTGTCCCCCAAAAGCTCATGTGTGAGATGATGTAAGAAAGTTTAAAAGTGAGGTGATTGGGTTATGAGGATCTTAACTTAATCAGTGCATTAACTTCCCATAGGGATTAACTGGGTTGTAACTGTATGCAGATAGAGTGTGGCAGAAGAGGTAGGCCATTGGGGATGTCCCTTTGGGGTTTCTCTTTTGTCCATGGTGGGTAGAGCTCTTTCTCTGCTTCTGGTGTCATGCTCTGAGTAGCTTCCCTCCACCACACTCTTCTGCCATGAAGTTCTGCCTCACCTCAAGTCTGGAGGAATGGAGCCAGCTATGGACTGAGACTTCTGAAACCATGAGTGTCAAAGGAATTTTTCCTCCTCTAAAATTGTTCTTGAAACAGCAGTGAAAAAGCTGACTAAAACACTCATCAATTGAGCAATCCAAACACAAGTTTAAATTAGGTGACCATAATAGATCTCGTGTGTGTGAGTGTGTGTGTGTGACTGTGTGTGTGTGTGACTGTGTGTGTGTGTGCAGGGTGCTTGCCTTAGCTTATTGAAAAAATTAAAATCTCTATTCTACTTCCTCTTTGATGCTTAATAAAGAGGATCATAATGAGAATATTTTGTGAATGCTGTTTGCTTATAGTAATGTAATCTAAAGCATTTGTTAATAAATCAAGTATCATTAATATTTTATGCAAGAGTAGAATTTGAGAGTGAGAGTCCCTATGTTATATCCATTTTTATTTATTGAATTCTTAATGTCATTCAGGACTGCATAGGCCAATGAAAATAAAGAATAAAATAAGATTATTTATATCTTACTATGAAATAGTACAAACCTTATAAACTATTACATAATAGAGTAAACTGAAGTAAACTGAAAAGTATTTTGAAGGGTTGTAAGTGCTAAGATGAAGAAAGGAGACAAAACAAAGCAAAATAAAAGTACTCAATATGTTGAGTGTTAGACTTCAGATGGTGAAATTTGAGAAGACATCTATAGGAAGTTCATGAAATGCCATTCCAGTATCTGGAGAAGACCACTTTAGACAGGGTGTTGTCAATAACAGCCCTGAGGCTGAGCATGACGTTTTTTCCTTTGAGGAATGACAACAGTTGTTAGTCTGAATGGATGAGAGTGAGGAACAGTTAAAAGATGTGAAGCAATTGTTTTGTGGGATCTCTCTGGAAATTTGCCATATCCCAGTGACTCTGGAAATGAAGTGAAGATGTGTGATCAAGTACTCCAGGAAAACTTATGACTTTAGAAAACAAAGCAGTTTGGGTGTGTAATCAAATTCCTGATTCTTTTGTTTATTTGAATCCCTAGACAACATGCTCTAAGATCCTAAATATAACCACTTTTATAGTAAAATTTCAGCTGAGAATATCCAACAACTCTTTACACTTTGTTTCAAACACTCAGAATACCTGATTCACACATATTAATGACATTCATGGTTGCTCTATCGGAAGTCTTAGTCTCTGATAGAGATCAAATGCTGTCTGACTTTGGTCCCCAGTTGCTGATACTTTGATACTTGTTGGATCCTGGGCCTGACACCATCCAATATGGGTAAGAGATTCCCTCCCTCCACTCTCTTGTCATTGAAAAATATTCAGAAAAGGCTGAAATGGAAACAGAAATCTACAAAATATCACATATATTAATAAGCAGCAAAATAATATCCTTAGATACATTTGTAAATATATCTATGTAGGAATAATGAAAAATATATTTTAAAATGTGATTGTATGGCATATCAAGCTAACTTGGTTTTCTAATCCAAGTATTGGTGTAATGTATAACATCCCACTCCACACAGACTCCATCTCTTTTTTCTGGTGGCTGTGAAGTGGTGGACTTAAGACACTAAGAACAAAAACTCTAGTCCAGGAGTGGAAGGTGTCATAACTTGCTAATTTATGAACAATTACCTGTGACAACTTTAAATTGATAAAAATATAAATTTGGCTCTGTAAACATCAGGCGACTCTCTTCTGCCACTTCTTCAGGTGGAATTCAGAAATATTAAACATTCTTTACTATCTCAGAAAGGGTGGGAAGGTCAAGAAAAATTTTCTTCTTCATGGAATTTCATAGGAAATTAGGATAAGAAATATATGTGCTTCTTAGAGCAGTTTATTAAGAAAAATTTATTTTCTGTTTGTTAAGATTATTGCATTATATGTTGGAGATGTATATCTGACTAGCTGAAAGGATATACATTCAAAAATATTGTCATCTTTTCAATAAAATATTGGGAATTGAATTGAGGAGTGCTATCTACTGATCTCTATCCCCAACCTCTCTCCCTTTTCTTTTTTTTATTTTTTATTTTGAGACAATGTCTTGCTAAGTTGATGAGGCTTGCCTTAAACTTGCAATCCTCCTGCCTCGATCTCCTGAATTGTTGGGATTGCAGGTGTGCACTACCATGCCCTGCTAATAGTTTCTATATTTTATCTTGAAAGTAATACATACTGATGTTTTAACTGAGATATGGGAAGTAAATGTAGAAGAATATTTGAGAGGAAGAGGAAGTTATGTTTTTTAAAAGGAAGAATATGATTAAGTTAGGTTAGGTTAGAAATGAAGACAATAATCAAATATATATTAGGTGATGTTAAGCAACAAGAATAGAAATACTATTCTCTGTGATATTAGAATAACTCTTTAAATAATAGAATATTGAGTTAAGATGTCAGCATCAGCGATTAAATTTTTACATTTTCTCCAATAGTACACTCCCACAAAAAGTGATTCACTTGTTTAATAACAGCAGCAAAAACAAAAACAAAATCATTACTTTGAAACATTACTTAAATCAATAATTTGGTTGCACACAACTGTAATTGCAGCAAATTGGGAGACTGAGGAAGGAGGATTGCAAGTTCCAGGCCAGGCTTAGAAACTTAGGAAGGCCCTAAGCATCTTAGTGAGATTCTGCCTTAAAAAAAGAACAAAGAAAGAAAATAAAAAAAGATAAAAGGTGGGAGCTGGGGATGTTACTCAGTGGTTAAGTGCCCTGGGTTCAATTCCCAGTCCTCACCACCCCCCAAAAAATTGACAAATTGTTACCAAGAGAGCAAATATGACCAAATTTTAGGATTTATAACTTGTTTCCCACTCTTGCAGAGATAGACAAACAACATGGGAAGATAAGAAGAGAAGGCAGAAGCCATAGAATGTCCTAAGATAGGGTATTTTAAGATCATCAACAAGGATCCCCTTACAATCTGATGGCATTTCCTTTGTGATGAGAGTTTGGTGATATAATCTGAGAATAACAGCAGAAACCACAAGGAGCTTAAATGGTATACATCTATAAGAAGTAAGAAACTCCAGAAGCTTTAGGAAATAACATTAGAAGTCTCCCCACTATGGGGAAACTGCTGGAAATATAATCTAAATTGTGAGGAAGTGGGGCAAGAAAACTCAAGGAAGGCAAGAAAAAAATGGTAGTATACTATAAAGATTCTCCATTGTTAACTTTGTAATTTATAGAAATTTATAAGAACTAAATAATTAGGATAGACAGATTGCATTTACATTGCTTTAAAGGTATCCAATAAGGTATGTATATATATAACATATATATATATGGCGTGTGACACTTCTTGATAACAAAAATATTAAAAATTTGAACAACTGTAAAGAAAAATAAAAAGAAAAGGCATATTCATATTTGAAACCCTCCAGACTCTTTCTTATGCATCTCTTCCCTTGGATGATTATTTTTTTCTGTATCATTTCTTTGTAATACATTTAACTGTAAGTATAATCAGTTTCAGTGAATATTGTGAGAATTTCTAAAGAATTATCATTGATTATGGTAGTTGGGAAACGTTCGCATTTAGGCAGAAATTTTTTTAATGATTTTTTAAATCTGTTTTAATTCATTATACATGACAGTAGAAAGCACTTTGCTACATTATATATAAAGGAGTAAAATTTCTCATATTTCTGGTTATACATGATGTAGCATACCACTGGTTGTATAGTTATATATGTACATGGGGTAAGAAAATATATTTTTCAAAAGGAAGGAATGATTAGGTTAGGTTAGATTAGAAAAGCTAGGTTAAGTTAGAAAAGTAAGCAATAAGCAAATATTTTAAAAATATATTAGGTAATATTAAAGATCAAGAACAGAAATACTATTCTCTCTGATATTAAATAACTCTTTAAAGAATAGAAATATTGAGGGTCTCTCACCCTTTGTTAATAGCCTCCACTCTCATAGAGTTGAATATATGGGATGGGATTGAGGGGAATGGAAGATACCTGCAAAGCTCTCCACAGAGACCTCAGTGTTAATAGTTATAAAAGAGGAGTCCACCGAAGGAAAGAGTAAACAGAGCCATCAAAAACATGGCAAACAAGATGTGCTGTCATGGGAAATTACTGCATTAAACCACAGACTGCTCTCATGAGATGTGTTATGCAGGATGGAGTATCTAGTCCCTTCCCTTTAATTGTCCATTAAAACATTTATGACCCCTGTACCTTGGTTGTGACGTGGAACATGAAGAGTTCATTGGATGTCTTATGACTAAGTCACAAGTCTGCAGCTGTTATCAGATGTAATATACTCAGAATTCAACAGGAAACAAATGTGATTCTACAGGTCCTAACTGCGCTAGGTCCCAACCTGGGGAAATTGGCAATCATAGTTAGGATCCATAGGAATCCTTTTGACAGCAAAGGAAATCTATCCACCAAGAATACCTTGGCTTTGGTCTTGGGGATATGTCCCTGGGCAATATTTTTAAGCTTGACAAGATCTGGTAGGTGGTGATGTCTTTTCCTTGCTGTGGTGGTGTTCTGTGATTACAGTGGCAGTCCTTGCTTGTAGGTCCAGTCTAGAATGGTGTCAATTTTTACTGGCTGTCCTCTCATGAAATCAGAAAGCAAAGTCTCACATATCCACCAACTCTGGGCTTAGAGAATTAAGTCTTTATATTTACCTAAAAACTATGATGTGCTCATTGGTTATAGTTTTCTTCATCAGTATGGAATCATTTTTTAAATTAGCATTCACAGGAGTAGCAAAATAGCTTGCTAAGAGCAGAGTCAATTTTTATCCAAATGTCTTCTTCCCAGGAGGACACTTGCTTTATATGGTGATCTGTGGGTTGCCAATGACCCAACCAAATATCCAGACCATTAGTCACTATATGAATTAGTGGATATATCCCCAAATCAATTGCTGGAGAACTCTTCTTAAGTTCTTTTGAGTTTTGATAGCCTTTATACAGTATTCTCTCCCACTAGGTGTTAAAACAGGTAAAGACTTCAAAGAATTAAGCTCATGTGTGGTTCCAGAAGATTTCTATATCTGGGTTCCCACTGAGCTTGTAGAGATAGTTGATCCTTTAGGGGCATGCTTGGGAACTGTAGGGGGCACTTCTGAGACTTTTATGGAGTTGAGTTGGGTTTGGCCTGCTCTGGCATTTACCGATTTCACTTCATTAGAAATGATTCCTGAGCTCCCTCCACCCAGACATTTGAACCTTTATTCAGACAGTATGATTGGGATTTCTGGTCATAACTTCATGGTCATGAATCATGTGTTCAGTATCCACCCAGACTAAATAACAACTCAGCTATTGCCCCTAAAAAGTTGTTTACCTATCATGTGACTCTGAAAATTATAGGTTCAGAAGTACAGTGGGCTCTATTGGCCCTTGGCAGTGTTCTTCTTCCATAGACTTTGATTAGAGGACTGAAGGGTTCTAAGATTTATAAGTAAATGGCAAATGTAGATCAGTGAGTTCAAGGAGAAAGGAAGTCAGGGTGACTTTTTCAAAGGCCTACCAGTATGTCTGTTACTTCTAAAGGCCCTGCAAATACTTGAAGGTTTCTTCTGATAATATTGTCCATGGTGCTCATCAAATCTGTGCATAAGAGATAAGCAAGCCTCATTAGCAGAATGGATTCCTCAGTTGCTGTTCCTCATTTTTTTTTTTTTTTTGGCAGTAGAGAGGGCTGAAGAAATCTTAGGTACTTAGTTTGGCTTGAAGAGATGGTGGTGATCTTGTCAAGAATAGCGAGGGAGAATGGCAACTTGTGAAGCATATTACTACAGAAACCATCTTTTCAAGTGTCCTGAAGGTGGCTACTTTTGTATAAGTAGAAGCAGCAGCAGGCATGGGGGTGGGGGGGGCAGTTGAATACCTAAGATCCTCTTCTTCCTCTTTGGGAAATATTTAAGTTCTGAGCAGTTTGAATTCCTGATGAGGAGTCTGACCATTGTTAACTATGGTTAGACCATTAGTCGATTCATAAAGAGGTATCTTAGTCCCAGAAAAACAAAAAATGGTACTCATGACATACAATATTCAATTAAACCTAGAAATCTTGTTAATTCTTGGTTTGTAAGGGATCTAGAATAAGTTTGGTTGGGTAGTTTTAGTCTCATAAAGTGGATTTTTTTCTATTCAGATAATCAAATATATTTTGGCACCATCATAATTTGGTTTTTGAAATTTTATGTCTTGGTTATGCTAAGGCAAAGAGTAAGTAAAATCAGTATTTTATATAGGTGTTCTTATTCTCTGGACAAAGTAGAAAGAAGATCATCTTATTGTATTAAAGCTGAGTCACAAAGGAAATTCAGATATTTTGACTGATGGTTTGGGAAAATAGTTGTTGGTCAGGCTTCAGTAAATGCTGAGAATATGAATAATTGTGAACTTCATGGTCCTTCTTAGGTGAAGGAAAAGAGCTCTTGATTGCTCTAGTTTGGGAATACACTGAAAAAATATACCACAGTGAAGCAAGTGGCTTCAGGTGGAATTAATGGCACTTTGGTGCTACAGGAAGTGAAAGATAAGAAGTCTCTGAGAATTTTGAACCAATCAATATCACTGCCCATATGGTTTCCTCACTTTCAGGACAAGAGTATTATAATGACTAATGTAATTATCATTATTACCATTGGGGCAATGTGGGAGACTACGATTATTTTTAAAAACTGGTTTAGTCATCAATGAATGCCAAGATATCTATCAATTACTTTAAAATGGTTTATGAATAATGTTTCAGAAAGTGAATAATTCTTGGAACTATTGAGGGTTCCAGGTATCCAAAATACATTATCTTATTTTTCTCTTTACTTTTCAGAGTACTAATGCTTAGAAAACCAACCTGGAACTTGGTGGCTTAAATGTCATGCATCAGTGTTTGGGTTGTCTGGGGATTTATTGTCCTGTACGATATGTTCTTTCGTGCCTCTGCTGTTCACTGTGAGCGAGATTGTGATTTTTGTTAATCTTGAATGTGTTTCTCACATGTATGGTATGAGAATGTTGTTGGTTGGTCGACTTAATTTTTTTTTCCCCTCTACAATGGCAGCCTACACTTGTTCACAATGTGGAGCTGGTGCTCCCAGAGCCAGAGCCAGTACTCCTAAGCTCTAAGCCCACATTTCTCACAACTATGTTTTTTCATCATTCTTTTAATCAAATTAAATCAAAGGACTATCTATGTTCAAGGTACGAGCATATTCTCTATCTCTCTATCTCTGTACTTCATATTGCAGGGGGCATTCTCAGAGACTGTTAAAAGACACAGAAGCAAGGAGAGGTGAAGTATTGAAGCCATTTTCAAATGAAATTTTTAGTGTCTTAAAATTATCATATGAATTTGTTACATTTTTGATTTATAATGTTTTTAAGAAACCAATGCTATTATAGAAGAGAAAATCAGCTCCCTCATTTCAGTTTCCACATACTGTGCTATCAGTTCTTTTAAGGTGTATCATTTTAACATTATCAGGACATGCATATAGCATACTTTCTAATTCCTTTATTTTCATATCTTTTTAATTATTATTTGTCTTTTATACATAATAAAGTTTACCATCTTTTAATTTTACAATTTGTTGCATCTTATTCTTCAAATAACGTGGTAGGCAATATTCATGAAGGAATAAAAGCATATATGGTATAGTTGACATAAATAACACTCTTCATTTAGCTAGACTTGTTCCCCCTAGGTTTCTTTAATTTTGAATCTCTGAGCTTGGGTGTAACTCTGGGTATTTGTTAAAGAGAACTGTCAGTTTTTCAATTTTTTTTTTATTGTTTGTTCTATTTACTTATACATGATAGCAGAATGCATTTTGATTCATTGTACACAAATGGGGAACAACTTTTCATTTCTCTGGAGTTGGAGAACTCTTTTGTTTTGACTTCTTCATTACAAATTTTGCTTTGCTGTTCTTGTTATTATTCACCATCAATTTGATCATATTTGCATTTACTTTTTCAGAAATTCTTGTACATTTTCTTTTATGTTTTTCACACATAATTGATGTGCAATAAATTAATGGACTTTTATACAAGAAGAGATTTTGGGGAATGTCTCTGGCAATACACTCATCCAAGATTTAGAACCTTTTTGTAATCATTCCTCCTTTTTTTGAGCATAATCAAGGAAAGCAATTTCCAAATGAAATGAAATGAAAGATATATGTACACACACACATGTACATAGCTACCTTGGTCCTCTTTACTTTTTCAGTTTTAAATTAAAGGAAGTTTGACCTAAACTTTCAATCTGATACAGAAATCCAACAATCTGTGGATAATATGTCAAGTGAGCCAGCATCCTGAAAACCCCACACCTGGTCATTTTATTTCTTGTTTTATCTCTGGTTTTGAAGGAGTAATTCTAGGAATAAGATTTGCATCTTATTAACTTATCCTTGGATAGCATTCTACCTGTCTATGGGTTTTGTCACCTCTGTTAAATGAATAAATCAATAATTAAAAAAAGAGGTGTGGCTGTTTATTTCTCCTTTCTGCCACAGCTCTTCTCTGTCAGTAAAAATTCCCTTTCATCTGGAGAGGTTAACCCACAGGGGAGCTCTTTGTTTGATTAATTCTTGCTCATTCTTGCACAACACAGTTTAGCACCATTCAACCACCTCTGAACCACAGAGTTCAAAGAGACTTCAATTGAAGCACTCACATTCTGCTTGTATTCCCACTCCCACCCTCTCTTCATCCACATTTTCAAAGATCTCCTCTAATTACTCCCCATGGCAACAGAATGTTTTTGTAGGTAGATTGTAAGTGGTTTTTCAGTGTCATTTCTTTCAATTTCCTATTTTTTCTATATCTTAAAGAGATTTATGAAAATATTTTTGCATGTAAAAAGTAATCTTCAGCTCTGTGGCAGGTTTGAGTAATTTTATATATTTTAACAACCATGAACATGTGAGTGCACGCATGAGGTTTGCTTCTTGAAGCTATCCATATTCAGAAAAATATGCAAATAAGTGTTATTCATATTACTTCACAGCACACTTTTGTATTCTATTTAATAAGTGGTATTGTATGTCTTCAGTTATGTGCCATGACTAAATTTATTTTTTCTATTATTGAAGGAAAAAAATTGCATTTATTGCTTTACTCTTGATAATTTGTGATTTTTATTCTGAGTGATCTTTTTAGTCTTTCCATGTCCTAAATATCTTAATCACAGACTAAAAACATAACCTGCAGCAAATAACCAGTTTGAGCAGGGTAATTTTTGATAACTTTGAATAATCTTGAAAAATTTTTTTGTGTATTTTATTACCTTAAATTTAAACATTACTAGTGTTAATATTTATTAATAATTAATCTAGCCCATGGGAATTTGAGGAAAATAACATCATTTTTTAGTTAATGTGTGCAATATTCTATGAATGTCGATTAAGTCAAGTTATTTAATGGTGTTCAGTTCTTCAATATTCCTATTAGCTTTGTGTTAAGTATATCCACCAGTTACCGGGAGAGAGTACTAAAATCTATTTGCCTAATCAATTTGTCTGCATGTAGCTTATGAAGATATCCATTTTTAAGGGTGCGTTCACATTGGACCCTTTAGTATTCAAATATTCTCACCCACCATTGATTTTACAAATCATATAATCTTTCTGTTAATTGAAAAAAATAATATTGAGGTATATTTTAATTTTATATTCCTTTTTATATTCATAATTAAAATATGCCAAAATATAGCTGAAAATAAGCTAAGTGAATAATTTTGTAAATATAAATTTAGATTGAAGTGAAATTATCCTTCAACTATTTAGGTGAACTTACTTGAAACTTATTTTTTAATTCTATTTTGTTTTCAGATTTCCATTTGAAATGATTTAAAAGCAATTCTGTTGAGTTACACGTGAATAAAATATTTATGCCTGAAAAAAATTAGTGTCAAATTTAGAATCTATATGAATGCAAATGATTCCTGATAATGGACATTTAGCAATATAGGTTACTTATTCCTTAATGATGTTTCAATATATGAAAGCATTTATAATACATACTCAAAATTAAGCATTAAAAGTCTTGTCACAATATAAATAAATATGAATACTGGCTGCCAGCTCAATCCCTTTAATACTATTGCCACATGTCTAACAATTTCGTGAAATAACAAATTAGAAATTTTCCTAGCATATTTGGGAAATCAAAATTAAGAGTAAAAATTGTAAATATTTTCAGATTCAACATATTAAACCTCAACCCAGTTTTCCATGTTTTTTACTTAAACATATTATTTTACATCATCATTTTATAAGAAACACTAAGCACAATATATGAGTGAAAATGTGTCGTGTAGCTACAATTATTTAGCAGCACAACTCATTAAACACAAAGTGTGAACCAAGGCTGATGCCTTTAGACTTTCAAAGCCATATGTGCATATGCAATGGAAATGTAAGGGAAGATAGAAGCTAATCTCTATAATTTCTTTCAACAAAGGTTGAATAAGAAGGTCCCTATACTTAGCTTTCCTTGTTTCCACTGGTGTACAATACTCTATTTTTATGTTTGATATGAGGTGTCCCCCCCAGAACTCCTGTGTTTATGCAGGGCTATTCAGAAGTGAAATTGTCAGGCTTGAAAGTTGTAACTTAATCAACCCATGCTATTTTGAATGGATTGACTAGGTGATAACTGTAGGCAGGTGAGACACAGCAGGAGGAGGCAGATCACTGGGGTCATTCTTTGGAAGGGCCCATTTTCCCTGCATCTCATCTCCTTCTGCTTCATCGCTTACATGGAAGGAGGAGCATTCCACTACCACATGCTTCTGTGATGATGTTCTGCCTCATTGTGGGCTAACAGCTAGTGAGTCAGCCCACCATGGACTGAACCTCTGGAATCATAAGCCAAAAAAACCTTTCCTCTTCTACATTATTCTTGTCATGCATTTTGGTAACAGTGATGGAAACCTGACTAATATATCTATAACAACATAGACAAATCCTGTATTGCAGTTTGACAATCTAAATTTGCTTTCACTACTAAAATTTTACTTTAATAATCCTACCAGAGATATTAGTGCCAATCTCTTTAAAATGCCAAGTGAAATGTCACTTAGCTAGTTCAACATAGAGTCAGGGCTGGTTGACAAACAATGATTTATTTACTATACTTTTCACTTAGCTATGACAGTGGTATAATAATAAATTGAACTTTAGGCTTAGAATAGCAATGTCAAAATACTTTTCAAATGAACATAGAAAAGTAAGTATTCATTTTAAAGATCATAAAATATGCACACTGTTTTTATATTTTTAAACCTCTATAAAGCTTTTCACTCAGAATATTTTAGTCACAATTTTAAAATATGTTTTCTCAGTAAGTTAGCTCATACTCAGAAGATGGCAAATACAAGCTAGTTATTTATATGTTCCCCTCACTAAAATTTTTGTTAGAGCATTTTCCTGATTCAATAAAAGAATTCCCAATCCAGTATTCCTTTTGCAACTGTTTACTAAAAGAAAGAGAATATGTTGCTTACACTAAAATAAACAGAAAGATTATGCTTTTGTATTATCCCTTTGATGTGTTTGCATTATGTGGATAATTGAATAAATTTTTAAAAATGCTGCTATTTGTGTTAAAATTTTGAGAAATTTTTCTTAATGAGAAAGTTTAGTGTGTAAGATGAGAGGTAGGGATTGAGTTTAATTCTTCTACATATGGAAATTCTGTTTCCCTGGGACCATTTGTTAAAAATGCTATATTTTCTTCTATGTATGCTTTTGGCACCTTTGTCAAGGGTTATAAAACTGCACGTATGTGGATTTGTCTGTGAGTCTTCTAATCTGCTATGTGGGTGTTCATGTCTGTTTTTATGTCAATACCATGCTGTTTTTGTTACCATACATTTGTGGTATAATTTGAGATCAGTATTGTGATCCTTTCAGCTCTGCTTTTGCTATTCAGGATTGTTTTGGCTATTATCAGTCTTTTGTAAATTTTAAGATTATATTTTCTAGTTCTTTGAAGAATGTCATTGGTGTTTTGGTGGAAATTGTATTGAATCTGTTGATTCACATTTACAAGGGTTTAGCACAAGAAAATGTAAATGACTTGATACTAAAAGTTATTAAATATTTACAACTATTCATCTAAGGAAAAAATTTAAATATTCAGGGAGGCAATTATAAAAATATAATTTTGTTAACTAAAAGTTCATAATCTAGAAAAAGGAAGAGTGACTTACTTTTTGAAAAGAAGATGGATATTATTTGAGCAAATTATATTAAAGAGATTTTTTTAAATGAACATATTACTTAACATCAAGTTCAGAAAATGATAAACATTACAAGTATTAAATGTCTTGGGAATGATAATCATTTACATAAGTCAATAAAAGTGCAAGAAGTCACAGTTATTATAATACACTTTATCACTTTTTCATTTAGAATATCTAAATAAATCCGTTTATTACTTTTGAAGTAATCAATAACTTACAATAAATTGGGGGTTTAAAGCTAAGTTTGTATATGACAATACATTTTCTATGTTTCTAAAGAGAACTCAGACACATAAAATGATAATGGAATTGAAGGGATTGCTCAATGGTAAATTGCTTGCATCACTCTAAGGGCATGGTTCCATCTCTAGTTAGAAAAAATACATATGTGTATATATGCATATAGATGTATGCAGCATATGTACACCTACATACATATGTATATGATATAATAGTAAACAATATTAATATTCTGTAATTTTCCCTATATCAATATATGTTTAATTAAGCAAAAAAAAATTTGATACAACAATTGTTGAAGAGGTTTTGTTGCACCAAATTTCTATAATGATAGTATTTTAATTGTGTTTTTTTTTCCCTCTGGGGATCAATATGTCAGTATATATATCATTATCATTATAGTAATTGCTTAAAACATTATTTAAAAAATTATGATTGTATGTTTATTTTATATCTGCTTAATTATTGCCTCTGATCAATACTGACAAATATAAATCTCATTCATTTTCCCTTTTTGCTCAGCAGTATGGATCTTAATGAAATAGTGAAAAATGGCTAACTTCAGGATTTACATTGAATTATATATATATATTTATATATGTTTGTGGGTATATATATATATGTATGTGTACACAGATAGTTAGTATTTTCCGGATACTAATGAGTTTGAGCATATCTTTTATGAGTTTTATGGTTATTGTTATTTTTTAGGGAGGACCTACAGGGGATTGAACTCAGAGGCACTTTACAACTGAGCCACATCCCCAGCCCTATTTTGTATTTTATTTATAGACAGTGTCTCACTGAGCTGCTTATCACCTCAATTTTGCTGAGGCTGGCTTTGAACACCCGATCCTTCTGGCTCAGCCTCCCAGGCTGCTGGGATTAGAGGCATGTGCCACAGTGCCTAGCTGCAATCCTATCTTAAATATAGCAGAAAGTTTACTTATGTCTCCAGTTAAGAGAAAACGGTCAACAATCACTTTTGATTCAATAGACATTAATAATTACTCCAAAACTGTTGATATCATTCTCCAGTTATTTTTTCTGCTGCCAATATTATGTATCACAAGATTCCATATGTTATTATGTATATTTTGTCAAAGAAGACTTGACCCAGAAAAATTACATAGGCCAGGAAACCATTATTTAAGAATATTCCACGGAGGCAAATGGGTGAGATATTTTAATGATAAGATGAACTAAAGGAAACACTATAGGAGGCTAGTGAGAGGTTGGCTGAAGTGATTAGTCCATTTGTGTTTGATAATTGGAAGTTACCTAAGTTAGGTTCTGACCCTCCCACAGAGATTGGGAGACAGAAGTACTCTCTCTTTCTTTTGTTATTTGTTTGTTTTACTTCTTTATTCATAACAAATTGAATCATGTTGGAACTGAAAAAGAAAGAAAACAACAACAAAACAAGACAGAATAGACACCTGTTTGGGGCAGTTACTAAAATTCATATTTCATCCATACATTAAAATGCACTGTAGTTAACATAACATGCCCTATGACTGATAAAGTGGACCCCAGATTGTTTTATGTAGCAATTTCCTTTATTTCTTTTTCTACAGAAAATATCTCTGGCAAATTTTATGGAGAAGACAGTTTAATGGGTGAATTCTATGGCCCCTAAGTAGTTCTTATATCAGTCTCCACATTATAAAGGCATGACTTATGTGAAGGCCAGTGTGATTTCTATTGTTAGAATAGTAATTTGTCAGGGAGGAATGCCTAGTAGCTCTTACATGGTCTA
Organism: Glaucomys volans; assembly: GCA_020662805.1. Taxonomy (NCBI): domain Eukaryota; kingdom Metazoa; phylum Chordata; class Mammalia; order Rodentia; family Sciuridae; genus Glaucomys; species Glaucomys volans. The sequence continues at coordinate 119,531 of JAJEJO010002172.1, forward strand.
TGAGCTATGGTAGCAGTTAATAGGGAAACATTCACACGGTCCATTTACAAGATGAGGTTGCATAAAGTCCATCTGATTACACATAAGTGGTTATTAGAATAGGTCTTCAAACAAGAGTCATAAGAGAGCGACAAATTCTTAAGCCATCTATTTTCAAGCCATTTTATGAGAATTGTAGTTTCATGCATATTGGGCACTTCATTGTCATTGACTTTAGAACAAAAATAATGGCACATTCACCAGTCAGTTACAGACTTCTTAGTTCAAGTGTCAATGCACTCTGTGATATTAACAGAGAAATATTAGAAGAGGAAAACAGTTATTGATAACAATCATTTTCTTTTTGACTTGATAAAATAGGAATTTTAATTCACTACATGTATCAGAAGCTGCTATGAATTTCTAAGGACAGACATATTTTATTTTAATAAAGGCATGATGTAATTTATCAGGATAAAACCTCAAAGCATTGTGAGTCCTTGGGTTGCTGCAAAAGAAAATTGCAAGCATGATATACACCCCCCCACACAAATCCAAATATTCATGTAGAGAGACAAATTTAAATGAAAGTCAGGTCAAAATATAGAAGTCATGCCAAGATACAAAAGTCTAGATTCCTAAGAAAGTATTTGTTCATTCATTCATTCTGTTTCAAGACTTCTCACCCTCAGAGTGATACAAAGCCAAAGGGAACTCACAGAGAATGACTCATGGAATAACAAGAGTTCCTGTGGCTTGAGAAAGGCCTCTGGTTGGTCTGAATAGACACTACTGACAATTATCTGCAAATAGAAGCTGAAGGAATCAACTGGAAGCTTTCAGAAGTCAGTTGTAGAAAACACTTGTAGGGTTATATTTATTTTAATTTCATTTTGACTTTAATGTTAGACAAAAGTATTTCTCTTTTATACTAAATGTGTAAAACTAAACAGCAGTACTTAAAAATGCATAGGTGCATCATATTTATTAATTTCAACAAAATGTGACAGGAAAATATTTGATCACCTACGGTAAACAATTGTTCTCATATTATTGTTAAATAACAAAAACATAATTTCAGTTTAAACTTTTTTTTTTTTTTTATTGCGGTGCTGGAGATTGAACCCAGGGCCTTGTGCTTGCGAGGCAAGCACTCTACCAACTGAGCTATATCCCCAGCCTTCAGTTTAAACTTTGATATGTAAAAAAGTTGAAAGATACTACTCTAATTTTTATGATAAATAAAATGTCAGAAAGAAAAATCAGTAACTTTTCTTGAATAAATGAAGTCACAAGAAGAGCTCTTCACTTTCAAAACCAGACAGATATATGAAGTCAAATAATTACTTCTGATATCACCTTATTTGGGTAATAGCATTTACTATGAAGCAGCAGATTTAGATAATACAGTACTAGTGAAAGAAAGAAAAAGCTAGATAATGGAACTGGATAGTTGAGAAATATACTTACTTAACTAAGGTGAACTAATCTTTAAAAAAATGAAATTTAATGAGAAAAGATGAAATTTTTAGTAATGTTGTTTTTCTAGAAAACTCGATTTTTTTTTTCATTTTAAAAGAGATTAGCCAAAAATCTAGACAGACCTTAAACATTTTGAAAGGTTGAACAAAATCTGGATCACAGAGCTAAATGTAAAATGCATAACTATAAAATTCTATTAAAACCATAGAGAAAACAAAATTGACCTTAGATTTGAAGACAAGTTTTAGATACAACAGAGAAACATAATCCACCAAAATATTGATGTTCGACTTTATTAAAATTAAAATCTTCTTCTCTGTGAAAGATACAATTAATGAAATTAGAAAAACTATAATAAACTGGGAGAAAATATTTTATTATGTTTGTATGTTTTTTTGTGGTACTAAGGATTGAACCCAGTGCTTCACACATGCTAGGCAAGCACTCTACCATTGAGCTACAGCCCCAGCCATGAGAAAATATTTTAAAAATACAAATATGATAAAATGTAAAAATGATACAAGGAACTCTAAAAGTTAACCATGAGAAAAAGTCAGTGTAATTGAAAGAGAAGGTAAAAGTTATGAACTGACACTTCACTGAAGAATGCTTGTAGGTGGAAAGCAATCAGGTGAGAAGGTTGTATTACTTGTCATTAGGAAAATTGTTTAAAATTAAATGATCAGTGAGATAAGATTATACATTGCTGCAAAAAGTCAGAGTACAAAACATAACAATATTAAATGTTTATGAAGATGTTGGGTACCAGGGACTTTCTTTCATTGTTGATTTGAATATAAGATAGCCCAACTACTTTGGAATATATTGATTTTTTTCTCTTTTTTGATGAAGCTAAACATAGATTTTCCAAAACATAGATTTACCATAGATCAAGTGGTCATGATCCTAGGTAATTATTAAATGATTGGAAATTGTATGTCCATGAAAATTCTTCACATGGATATATATATTAGTTTTATTAACAATCACTGCAAATGAGGAATCCAAGTTATATTTCAGTGAGTGAATGAATAAACTGTATTGCATCCATGTAAAAGAATATTATTCAGTGATGAAAATGAATGTTCTATCAAGCCACATGGTAAAGTTGTGGATGAATCTAAAGTAAATAGTGTTAAGCAAATCAAGTCAACCTAAATTGGGATACATATACCATGATTTCAATTATATGACAATTGAGAAAAAAGAATTAAAATGAAATTAAAATGTCACTTTATAAAATACATACCCATTAGTTACTGTTATCATAAGTAAATGATCAAATAATAATTAATCAGGGAGAAAATACACCTGTGTAGAATAATTCTAAATAATGTAGACAAGCTCTGTCTTCATCGAAGGGGAGCATACATATCTAGTCCTAAAGTAAGGGCTGTGCATAATGAGTCCAATGAGTACAATATAGAAAGAGCGAAAAGAAAAAAAAAAAAAAGTAACTGTAGAGTGGAGAAATCCGATAAACACTATCTCAACCATGTCATCATTTAATGTCAGTGATGACAATTCTTTTGAAGAATATTCCCTTTACATGATGGAAGTTGCTCTTTATATATATATAGTCCTTCTTTCCCAAACCTGAAATAAAAAATAGATTTATTACATAGAGAGGTACTTGCAAATATTTTATCACTCCTTAAAATACCCTTACCACAACCCTCAAGATAATCAAAAACAATGAGATTTTAAGAAGGTATCACATCCAAGAGAAGCCTAAGGAAAGTTAACCTAAAATTGTCATGGAAAAAGGCCACTACAAATTAGGTAAGTTGTAGTAAATTGTGAACTTGTGTTAATAATCATGTATTAAAATTAGTTCTTTATTTTTAACAAAGGAATCATTGTAATATGATAAATTAGTAACACAGGAAACTACACAAGAACTCTACTACTTTTTGTCTAGATTTAAACTTAAAAAAGTCTTTAAAATAAATTCAACATCTTCATCAAATACTTCTTTTGAGACGTCAAATTTTCAGGTATCTAAGAAATATATGTACATATATGTTTATAAAGATATGAATAACTGATAAAGTCATTTAGTTAAAGGAATGCAGCAATGATTTTAACATTTGACAGAATGGGTATGACAAATGTCAGCTCATTCTGTACTGGCCACATTCTCTGATGCATGTGTATGCTTACATACATTCTTTTAACTGGGATCACAAAACCACAGACATTTCTACATTTAAAAAATGGTTCAAAATGAAGAGGAGTGCATTTGATGGTTCAAGTTGTCAGCAGAAATTTCACACAGTATGTTAGTAAACATCATATGCTTTTGAAATTATTTTGCCAAGATATATAAATGAGTAAACTTTAAAAAGGACTGGACAAGTCATTGCCTTAGGATTAAACTTCATGTGTTATGTGTTGAGTTGTTTTCTTTGATACATATTTTCTTCCCTAGAGCTCCAAATGACAGTGCTTTCTTAGAAAGTTGTGTTTGTTTTTTTAAACAGAAAAATCCTGTCCAGTATTTCAAATGCTGTCTTCTTCATTCATTGTCAGAGAATGATGGAAAATAGAAAGGAAACACTGTATGTACTTCTCATATTAGAATTTTACAATACTTTTTTTTTCTGAGAATAACTAATATTGCCTTAGCTTTGGTCTTCAGTGATAAATGTAAACATTTCAGGAATTGAATGATGAAAGAGATCATTTCTTAAATATTATCAGTAGTTTGCAATATTTTGTGTTAAAAACAACCTACAAATCTGGGTGGCATCAATTCAGACACTCAAAGAGCAGTTTTCTCCTTGCTCTTCCACCAAACTCAAGTTGATCCTCTCAATTAGAGCTGATGGTAGAAGTCAAAAATTTGGGGTTATTATTACAAAAAAAAAATAGTATGTCTGTTTTGTCAGCAAACTTTCGTTATTTTTAAAATAAAATCTATTTGATTTTATTCTGTGCCTTTATAGCACAGCTGTAAGTATCTAACTGGTGAGAATGTCAGTTTCACGGACAGCAAAGCAGTGTTGGCATGTTTTGATGATCTTGCCTACTTCTCAAGTCTCTTCCACTTACTCCTATAAAATTTCTGTTTAAAGTTCAAATTTATTCTACCATTTCTAATCCAGTATTTTACCCAGGACTTTATTTTCATTTTCTGGCAAATGTTTTTCTTATTTTATAATCTTTCATCTCTAATCTTTTAAAAAATATACCAAAATTTCAAAACTTGAAAAATAAAAAAATGAGTGATAAACTGTTTTCTAATTATAATGATGAGTGACAAAAGAGTAACATAATAAATGAGAAAATCAACTTATAAAGAGAAAAGATTTATTTTGTTCATGATTTTGGAGGTTCCAGATTATGATATATAGGTCCTGTTGTTCTGGGTGATGTGTACATCACCATATGGTGGTGCAAAACTGTATACATCATAAGCCAGGGAGCAAAGGAGAGCAAGAAGTATGGGCTGTGATCTCACAATTCTCTTTGTGGTCTCATTTCCAATGACCTAGGACTTTCCATAAGGTACCCATCTCAAAGGTTTCACTAACTTCCAATAGCACCATCCTGGGAACCAAGCCTTTGACATACAAGCATTTGGGGGATATTTAAGATCTAAACTATAGCAAAAGGCAACTTATCTACCCTGGGTTTTTGTCCTTTCTTTCTCTAAATGAGAGAGAGAGAAATTTTAAATGTATATATAAATATATATATGTGTATATATATATATATACACATATATATATGCCTCATTTTATTCTAATATAAACCTACTTTATAGAACATTGGGTTTAGCACATGAAATACACACACACCCACACCCACATGCACTTATATACAATTGTGTGTGTGTATATATATGTATAATTATATACATATATATATATAACTATACATATTTGTGTGTGTTTCAAAATATTTCAAAAGTTTATCTTGGAAATAAATAAATTGAATCATCAAAACAAAAGTTTATCTTGGGTTACACTCTCTTTTAAATCAGTCTGGACCAAACAAGCGATTAAAATTATGTCCTGGTATACAAAGTGCAAAGAATGCATTTTCTTAGGCTGCCTGAAAAAGTCTGGTTGGATACTGGATGTTCTGACTACATAATTGGAAGTGTCTATCTTTACAGTCAGAAATGCTCTGCTTAAAAAGGTATGTTATGTAATATACCAATGGAAGAGTTTACAGGAATCATCTGTTAGTGCTCTCTTTTTCGTTCTCTTTCCCCAAAGTGAAGATACTGCCATTTAAATATGAAAATATAAGAAAAATGACTTCCTTCTTTACATTTATTTGTATTATTTTGTAAATTTAAAATATTGCTGAAAATTCTGATACCTCTTGGTATCCTTAGGGTTAATTCCATAATTAATTATAAATAGTAAATATCTTTTGTTTAATATGCCCTAGTCTGAAATGTAAATAAGACAAGGAAAGGGTACATCTATTTAATTGCATGCATCAAAATATATATAGAATTTTATGAAAAATATTTTCTATTTCAGTAAATGCTTCTTCTTGGATTATAAAATTAAGTATGCAAAAGCACAAATGTTTATAGGCTCAATGACAAACATAATCACACATGCCCATTTAACATTATTTACTTTGAAACAACTTTGATTTATAGAATATGTGACAATAAGTACCAGTGTTTTCTATAACCTTCACCCAACTTACCTTGATGGTAACATCTTGTAAAACAAAGTAGATTTATCAAACTACAGTCAATATTAAGATTATCCACATTTTCCACAATTGTTTTCCATTTCAGGATCCAATCCAGGATAGCACTTTGCATTCTGGTGGCATCATGCCTTAATCTTCTCCAATCTATGACAGTTCTCCATTTCTTTATGTCTTTTATTACCTTGAGTTTTTTGAAAAATTATGCTCAGATATTTTGTAAAATGCCCCTTTATTTGGTTGTCTTTAGAGTATTCTGATCATGAATTTGAAGAAGAGTAACATAGGTAACCTCGTCACATCATATTAGGTAGTACATGGTATTAACATGACTTCATCTTGGTGATACCAGCCTTGATCTCTTAGATAAGGGAATGTCTGCTCAACAGTGACTACCAATGGACGGTTGAGGAGAAATAGGGAGATATAGGTCAAAGAAGCAAAGTAGCAGATATGAAGGATGAAAAAGTTTAGAGAGCTACTATACAAATGCAAAACAAAGTTAATAAAATTGTATTCCAATAGGGATTTTGTTAAATAAGCAGAAATCAGCTGGTTTTAGCACATACAAGGAAGTGACTATGACAGATGACATATATGTTAATCCGCTTCACCATAGCAACCACTTTACTATTGTTTTGGTTTCGATATGAAATTTCCCCCCAAACCTCATGTGTAGACAATGTGGGAAAGTTCAGAGGTGAAATGATGAGACCATGAGAGCCATAACCTAATCAGAAATGAATTAATGATTTGAATGAATTAATGGGTGGCAGCTGTTAGGTAGGTGGGGCCTGACTATATGAGACAGGTCACTGGGCCTCTCTTTGCAGTTTCTATTTTGTTCCTGGTGAACAGAGCTCTCTCTCTCTCTGACTCCTGTCTGTCATGTCCTGAGCTTGTCTCTTCTGCTGTGCCTTTCTGTGATCACATTCTGCCTTACTTTGGGCCCTGAGTAATGGAGCTAGTTATCATGAATTAAACCTCTAAAACCCTGAACCGAAATAAACTTTTCCTCCTCTAAGTTATTCTTGTCAAGTATATTAGTGACAGTGATGCAAAGCTGACTAAAACACAATCTCTCTATATATGCTGCTCTATCAAGTTTGTGTGTGTGTGTGTGTGTGGTGCTGGGGATTGAACGCAGGGCTTTGTGCATGCAAGGCAAGCACTCTACCAACTGAGCTATATCACCAGCCCCTGCTCCATCATGTTGTAAACTTTAAATATATACTATAAAATTATTTCTAAAAGTAAAATTTAGGTTCATTACTTATATTCTATCCTCTAAATACCTCTCATGAATAAAGTTTATTGAAAATGATTACTTTCCTTTAAATTGTTTTATTTAATATATCTATTGCACTGAGTGATTTTTTTTCTTTTAGCTTATATTATCATAATTTACTCTCACTTTGATTACTTTTTCTATTTTTAGAGTTTTTCACTAAATACAGTACCCTGCACTAAATGGAATTTGCTTTTTAATAAGATATGCACTTAATTGGCACTGTTTCCATGGAACTAAATTAAATCTGATGACATATTGTCCCAAGTAATTGGAGTAGTAATTCCCCTTAATAGGGACACTTGCAGATAATGAGGTGAGACTCAAATGGAGCTTTATGGGTCCACAGAAGACTCAAAGTTTGTTGATTCTTCTTTTACTTCCAGGACTTCTGTCACCAATTATCTACTAGCCACAGAGGTTTGAACACTCGGTAGGAGACATCTGAAACTACTTCTTAAACTTGAATTTATTTCTGATTTTTTTGGTTACACCTGTTAAGATCTGCAAGGAAGTGCTACTTCTGCCTTTCCTCACATTTATCACTTCTAAGAGCTCTCTGATCAGTTTGATACAGGCTAGTAATGGAGAGCCAGTTTCTGTCTCGAGCAACTACATAAAATCTCTGGTTCTAAGATAATTGACTACAATTTCTAGCTTCTCATATGCTGCATATTCAACATTTTAAATAAAATTATTTTAGTAATCTTGTTGCCAACTGGGACTATTAATCACTATTATGGTGCTTTATAGTAGCTGAAATTTTTACTACTATTTTATGTTTATCATTATTGACTTTCAACATGAAGAGGAAAAATTTCTGTTCCATCACAAAATGACCTATATTCAAACAGGTGCTATAGAAATATCAGAAAAAATGACTCTGTAGTTTAGCTTTACAGGTGATTATATTTACTTGTAATAAATTTAATTTGTACTTATTTTTCAATTGGAAAATTAATGACTAATAAAAGGTTTAGCAAGGAATAATACCACAGTAATTTCTAAAAGCTCTTTTTACTTACACAATGTATTATACATTGTTATATTTTGGGTATTTAATATCTGTGTTAGACAAAGTAGGGATGCTCAGAGGCAAAATGATTAGGTTATGATGTAACTTCATCAATGGATTAATTCCTTTGTTGAATTATAATTTGAATGGACTACTGGGTGGTACCTGTAGGCAGGTAGGGCATGATGGGAGGAATTAGGTCATTGGAGGTGTGGTCTGGACTATATCTGGCCATTGTTGGAAGTTCCTCCCTTTGTCTCTGCTTCCAGGCTATCATATGCTGACTAGCTTTCTTCCATGGTGATGTTCTACCTCATCAGAGGCCTAGAACCATGGAATCACTGAACTCTGAAACCATGAGCAAAAGATAAACTTCCTTCTCTAAGTTTTTCTCATCAGGTATTTTGGTCACAGGGACAAAAATTTGTGTAACACATATATTTTATAAGAAAGCACTTACAAATATTGTATCTTCAGAGCAATTCTGCTGTAGTTGTTTTAAAGATAAAATATTCCAGGCAAACCTTTATATTAATGTTTACATAAACATTTGAGGCATGGTATAAACTGCAGATTGTGGAATTAGAGATACTGCAAGAACGTTTTCCACTCTGACTCTTCCTTGACTTTAGCACCAACTATTACTTCTCACCCATCCCCTCAAATCCAAACTGTCAAAATGGTGGTAGATAAAATCAGAACCAAAATTTGTTGCTTCTACCACTTGCTGCCCAACATGTATTACCTATGTTTCCTGCTCCAGGATTTTTTAAGAGTTTGAGGAGAGAACATTTCTCAGAAAAACAAACAAAAGCACAATAAATACTAACCTCTGGGTAAGCTTCCCAATGTTTTACGATATTTTAAGTTTCTCAATCTTCCCAGAATCCTCACATAGAGTCATTTTCTATTGTGTTCACATGTATGTATTCTTTATACAAATGGTATAAACACCAGAGTTAGCTTTTTGATTGTTTTCCTCCTCATATAGAGAACCCTTCAGCATAGTAGTGATGAAGCTCTCAGACTTAGTAAACTGATAACAGATTTAGGCCTGAAATACTTTTTAAATTTCAAACAAGATATTTTATCTTACTGGACATTGTTTTTTTTCTCCTATAAAATATTCATCATATGTTATCAATTGATTGATAAAAATATGTATTGAGTTTGTCCTTTGTTCCAATAAATCTACTAGATGTCAGGTATGGAATATTGATTCAAACAGATATAAACCTGACCACATGGAAATTAAACAATAAAGGGAAGAGCAAATAACAATTAGAAGAACAAATACTGATGTTTTCCATGTCAAACTTACCTTCAAAATTCATATGTGAGAACAAAAAAAACCACATTTATTTGTTTTCTTGAACTCATATTAAATCTGATTTTGAGGTTCCATCTTATAATGAAAGCAGGAAATCAAATTTAATATGAAATGTGTGCCAAGTCTAGTGCTTCACAAAAATATGTCAACTCTGGTGATAAAAGGCCTCTCAATCGTTCTACATCTTTATCTCATCATAGCTACTTTCAATGTGTTCTGTACTGGGCTCACCAAACCTTAATGCCACAACATGCTGCTTCTCCAATGTCATTTAACACCTAGTGATTTTTTTTTCTAGAACAATTTACATTAAACCATGATACCAACTACCTGGATTTTAAACCCGGACCTCTGCTAGGTAATGGCCTAGGAGAGTATAAGCTCAATATTTGCTTGATATTCTATATATCTAACATGAACAGATAAAGTTTATTGAAAATGATTGATTTCTTTTACATTGAACTTTTTATTTGAATAATTACTATGATTTTTTTTTTCAGTTTTCTTTGGAACATGGTCCTTCCTAGAACTGGGAAAAATTGTCACTGTTTCAAATTTCAAATTTTTTCTCCTCTGAGGCCTTCATCTATCTCTACCCTTCCTTTGCATAATAAATAATAATTTGAGTTTTCTATGCAATGAAACCTAAGATTCCATTTTCAGTAAGTATCTTTGGGTTTTATTCACCACAATTCATACCCCATCTTATTCATAAGATGAGGCACATCTGATTGAAACAGGGGACACAAACTCTTAAACTGGATAAAAACTGCAGACAAAATAATATCTAGTTAATTTATCATACCACAATTAGTAAGTACTAAATTGAATACAGCGATAAAGAAAAACACGGTGGATAGTAACATGTCTGGGAAGAACTGTGAATTACTTATATGGGATGGCAACAGAAATCATCTCCAAGGAGATGGCATTTATAGTAAAAGATAACATTTTTTTAATACCATGTGGAAAGCAAGAGAGAGAACAACTCCCAAACTTGGAAATTACATGGTAAAATTCTCTGAGACAGAATTCAAAATGATACGTGACCAATATTTGTTGAACAAAGGAAAGAGTAGTTTTAACTACTCTTTAGAGACAACTGTGAGGATAAATAGGGGCCACATCATATAAGACCTTGTCAAATACACAAGAAAGAATTTTGATTCTAAGTGCTAAGTGGAGATAATCATATGTTTACATGAACAAGTTATATGATTTTATTTCCATATTGAAAATCTCATTTTGACACCTGCAAAGAGATATGTTTAAAATAAAATAAGAGAAAATTTGAAGATATCTTAGGAGGTGCCTTCAAATATGTGTGTCAGGGAAAATGTGTTAAGGAGAAAAGATGAGATATATTTAAAACATAATTGTCAGGGTCACATATACATAATAGCTATGTGACAAATAATCGATATGATTTGTATCAACATTGTGATTATAATTTTTAGAGAATATTTTGTGATCAGAGTTAGGAACTAATGAATTTTATGAAGAGAAGAAAGGATTATAATATAAAGTTGCATAATAAAATATATGATAGATAATATGGTATATAACTATTAACATAATGACCATACATATGTGTTAGATGATTATAATATACATTCATTTTAATTCTTTCAGGCATTCATTTTTTACGTTTATTTTTTTATTTTTATTTTTTAGAGTGTAAATATGTTTTTATTTGTAATTCTATTTTGTTCTATTTGATTTTAAAAGACCTGCATGAGGCAACAATTACATGTCCATATTTGTGGACATAAATTAAACTTACTTTTAATGAATACATAAAACAAAAAGTGTATTAATATTTTTGTTTTTCTGAATATTATGTTATTTGTTGACTTTTTAGAACTATGAGCATATATTCATCTTTTAATTTAATTTTGAATGTTTTATCAAAAAACCACACAATAGTAAAAGCTCAGGGCCTTTAACACAGAAATCAGCAGACTTCAATTCTATTTGTGATTTTGAATTATACAATGAAAGAAATGGCTTATTTCAATTGAAAAGTTTTATTCTTGAAGATGGTTGAAAATAACCACATTATTATCTATATCTTAAAATAGATGGTAATATTTTGAAAAAAGTTTGATTTTCAATTGTTATACTTTTATTCTATTTATTTTTATTCTAGTCAATGTAAAGCTCATTTCTATATCTGATATACATAAAATTATTAAATAATTCAATTTCTTTTTTAATGTTACATTATAATTATACGAGACCCATTATTATACATATGTAAATGCACATCATATATTTTAGTAAATTTGCATATCTTAACAAAGTTCATTGAGTATAAGTTTGTGTTTGAAGTATATTAGTCTAAGTATTTTAGTACTATTTGATAATAGTGATCTAAAAAATAAAATATAGAGAAAATTATAGTAATATTAATGACAAGGAGGAGGAGAAAAACATAAATCATTTACATTGTATAGAGTCATCTTTTATGATTTACTTATATCTATTTATTCTCTCAAAAATAAAGGTTTGTATCTATTATTTGTATTTCACAAATAAATAAAGAAAGAACAGTCAGGCATGATGATGCATGCCTGTAGTCCCAGCGACTTTGGAGGTTAACCTCTGAAATTAAGGTTAACCTCAGAAATTTAGTGAGACTCTAAGCAACTTAGTGAGACCCTATTTCAAAATAAAAATAAATTAAAAGGGGTTGGGGATGTGGTACAGTTATCAATTGCCCCTGGGATAAACCTCCATATCCAAAATAAAGAGGGAAGGAAGGAAGGTAGGAAAGAAGGAAGGAAGGAAGGAAGGAAGTCAGTCAGTCAGTTAGTCACAAAGAATTTAAGTCACTTTCTCTACTAGTAAGTTGTTTTTAGAGTGATTCTAAATTGTGCTAGGATCTGTTATGTTTCTATTCCATTTTCTGGAATCAATTGCTAATCAACTAATAAATTCAAGACCTGAAATGCTAACACAGCAAAAGTGTTCTTAGTAGTGTAGAGCTTTTAATCAGCACTGCAAACCTACTTGGTTTGCAGCACAGGATACAATGCAAATTTAAACAAGAACCTTTTTTAAGACAAGGAGTAAATTGTTAACAAGGCTACTGTCATATTAAGTCATGGGGAAAATGGTGATTATAGTTGTTTCTTGCAATAAAAATAAAATGAAAAATGCTCTGATCCAAATATAACTAAGTAAATGAATTAATTTTATTTTGTGCTCATAATCACAATGATTATTACAAATAGAAATATAAGTATGGCACAGTGTTGACATTTTATAATCTTATAATTCAGTGGGTAAGACTAATATGTGAACATATAATTATAATGAAATATGATGTGGGTTTTAATAATAAAGCTAGGGTCTACATATTATGAACTCTGGCCAGCATCAAATACAAGAAGTTAAGATGAGAATAAAATATTAATTTAAAAGAAGTACTGTTCTCCATTTGTATTCCCCAGAGGTCACCAAACAATACTGGCATTTGCATGTATACACACATATACACATTATATATATTACATAAAATATTCATAAAATCATTTCTTTAAGTATACGAACATATTCGATATCTTTAGTTATTACAGTCATGCAAATTGAAACAAAATACAAATGCCATTTTTGGATCAATTTGAAACATCTAAAAATTAAGAAAAATAAAACTGAAAATGTCAAATACTAGTGAGAACCTGGGATTCAGATTACTGATCATAATTTAAATGGTACAAATACTCTAGCAAACAGTTTGGTAGTCTCTTTTAAAGCTAAATCTTACCATATAGTCTTGCTCCAACATATTTTCTCAAGTGAATGAAAGACTGAAGTTCAAATCAGGTCTTCACTTGGATGGTTATGGCAGTCTTATAAATAATTGAAAACAACCAAGACATCTTCAACCAATTAGTGGACAGAAGCACTGATTGATATCCAAATAATGGGATAAAATTTAGCAATAAAAGTAAAAAATACTGATTTAAATTACATGTACAAAGCATAAGTATGATTTTCCAAGTGAAATAAGCCAGATTTAAAATGTACATTCTGGAAATTATAATACCCTTTAAAAGGAAAAATAGATATGACAAGGAGATCAGTCATGGTCAATATTTGTCAAAAGAAAGAATATTACAAAAGTGCCACACAAGAGAATTGTAAGGAACTGTTCTGTATGTGTTTTCTAAAATCATTTTTACATTAATCGTGAACCTTATGCAAAATGAAATCAACTAGGATTTTTGAAGATCTTAGAATGGAATGCATACAGTGATAAGTTAATCTAAATTGTTAGAAATGTATCAACACCCTCAGTAAGGAGGGTAGGGGAAAGGAGCTGTGCTAATTCATGAAATGTTTTGACCTCAGTCTATAAGTTAATGACAAATATAATTACAAACAAACCTTATAATCTTCTTGCTTCTTTTAATCTTAGAGTTATCCTTCACATGTATACAAGAGTTAGGGCTGGGGATATGTCTCAGTTGTTAGAGTGCTTGCCTCATAGGCACAAGGCTGTAGGTTTGATATCCAGCACCAGGAAAAAAACAAAAGAGAGCAAACAAATAATTGTCAGGTCTATAGTGTCAAAACAGAAGTTCCAGATATGAAAAAAAGGAAAACTAGAATGAAAGCTCTGTGCTGGAGTGGAGCCAGAAATTTATTAAATAAGGATTTAATTATATGGAGACAGAGAAAATCATCTAAAGAAACTTACATCAAAATATGGTGAATATTTGTTCAGAGGGCTTGGAAGAAGCCACGTATTAGTAGCAATGAACACGGGGTGCACTAGTTTTGGTTTCCAAGGAAAGAATCTTTGAAGACACAACTGATATAGGGTTCATAAAGGCAAATCTAAAGCATCCCTTAGTTGCAGAAAGTAAATAACAACAACAACAAAAAATAAAATAAAAACAAGTAAAAAGGAATCCGAACTTAAAAACATGACTCTGGAGCATGTCTAAGAACAGAAACCAACCTACAAGAGTCAGTGACTAAACCTAAAACAATCTGAGAAATAAATCATGAGAGTATTATATTACAATCAAAGAATAAAACAAATAGTCGTAAGTTCATAGTGATATGTACTTATGTGTGCATACACACACACACACACACACACACACAACTATGATATAAATTAGGGAAGTAAAAATCACCACTAGACAACACAGCAAAATTTGGTATAAGCAAGAGCCATGAATGCATGCTAAAATTAATAGATCAAACTTTAGGGAGAAGCAATAATTATGTAGCCTTGATTTATATTCCCTATAATATTTTAATATTATATATAGTTTTGATATATGTGTACACACATATTTGTATTCTAATAGATTAATGTCACAGAATGAATAGCTTCATAGAATGAAGCAGAAATTTATTTTTTACAGTTCTGGAAGTTTTCAGAGTCCAAGGCCACTATGGCCAGTGCGGTACCTGCTGGGAACTTTTCCCAGTTGGTGATGGTGACTTCCCTATGTTTGGTTACACCACCTTGGCTTGATGCATGCACACAAAGTGGGTGAGGGTTTGCTGATGTTTCTTCTAATCAGGGACAAATCCCATCTCACCAGATCAACTACACAGATTATCTCCCACTTGCAGAAAATCTAGCATGGAGTTAGATTTATTACCAGAATCTATCTCCAAATGCTATCACATTGAGGGTTAGGGCATTAATATGATCTTATGGGGGATCTAGCATTCAGTGTATAAAAACATATTCTTTGACAGTCTCCTACAGGATGTGAATCTAAATCAACTCTCTTGGGTGTGGATTGGATGGATATAAGGGGTTAATTCTATGGATTAATGTACAGAAAGCTAAAAAAGTAACTTTACAGTGAAGAAAACTGAAAGGTGCCACATTAACTATGTTATGTGTGTTTATATCCCCAGTAATTTCAACAGCAATATCATGTATCCCCAGTATACTAGGTTAATGTTGACAGTTTACTTCTTTAATAGTTCACCTCCACATGCATATCCTAAACAATCATGAGAAAATAAAATAAACCTGTATTTAGGGACATTACAAAACACCTGAGCATTATTCTTCAAAAGGACAAGGTTATACCAAAGACTGAACAGCTGTTACAAATTGTCACTACAAAGATGTGGATTAAATAAATTTGCTATCTTGGATTGGATCCTGAAATAAAGGACATTAATGACAAAATTGGTGAAATCTGAATAAAGTCAAATTTAATTACAGTATTTTACCAATGTTAATTCCTAACTTAGATAAATGTACTATGATTATGTAAGATGTTAACATTACAGAAACTTTTTAAAAGTATACAAGAATTTTTCATGATGCCTTTGTATCTATAAATAAAAAATATATTTCAAAGTAAGATGTTTTAAAATAAAAGCTAAATGATATAGCTTTCCTCTTGCTTTTGCTCCACACAGAATCCTGAGGGGTTCACAGAATTGATAGCTCTCCTGCTATCTCTTTAACTTGGCATTCACTGGCATTCCTTTTAAAAATATCATTCGTGGATCGATGTTGAGCAGTGTGTGTTAGATTACAGAGGTCAGAAAACCACACAAGGCTCTAGAAAATGAGAGAAGCCCAGAACTGAATTTAGAAAGTGGAAGCATGAAGGAAGAAGAGGGATATGTTTTGTAAGACACTTCTGATATATAAGTATCAAATATAATTTGATCACTGGTAAGAAACCTAATATGAAGTTGGATTTATTACCAGAATATACCATTTTAATTGAGAAATGGAAGTATTTTATGAATGGCTTATATACTTAAGTCAATAATTCCATTTTATTGTCAAGAAACATTATACATTATAAGAAATTAACAAAGCCTAATTCATTCCCATAACTTCCTATTTTATTTGTTTCCATCCCATATTGCTTACTTTTGTATAATTTTCTTTTTTGGGGGGGTTCTTTTTTTGAGAATTTAAAATGTCACTGTATGCACAATGTTTGGCGTCTTGCAAATAAAAATTTCTCAGTGTGTCAGCTATTTTAGAACTTCATTATTTTCAGCAGCTACAATGTTTTTCTCATTTGATGTCATCACTTCTGTTAATATGTAATGCTGTACAGGGAATATAGAAAGAACCTAAAGACCACACGTCTTGGGAAGTTGGGAAGAAGAGAGATTTTGGTATTAAGGGATGCTTGTTCTATCAACATTGTCCAATCCAGTTAGAAATACAGATTAAACATTTGATTTAAATAATTTTATGCTTCTATAAGTGAACTTTTCAGAATAAAATAGTTGCACATTTTTTTACCAGGTCATATGTAGAGAGTTTTCATATAAAACACACTCTTATTCTCCTATTACTCTCTCACATTTATATGGCAAATGTGTCACAGTTAATAGTCCACTATTGATATATTTTTGAATGAGGTTCATTCTAGTCCTTTTTCTCTTCCAGAATCCTATCCAAGATGCCACAGTACAGTTTTTCACTTTTGGTTATTCATGGTTATGGAAGTTTCTCAGACCCTATGTTCTGATGACCTTGACAGTTCTGAGAATTAGTGTTTAGGTGTTTTGTCCCTCTATCAGGATTTGTCTGATCTTTTCCTCAAAATTAGATTGTGCTTATGGTTTTATGATGAAGACAAAAGAGGTAAAGTGCCATTTTCATCCTATTCTACCCCAAGAGCCTTCTATTAACATAACATCAGTATTGGTATTGACACTGATCATCTGGCTTTGTCTTGTTTCCCCACTATAAAATTTCATTATCGATATCAACTTCCATATTGTTTTCTTTGGAAGGAAATCACTCTTGTGCAACTAACACAAAGGAGTGGTGAATAATGCTTTACTTCCCTGAATAAGAAGCACCTACATTAATTATTTAGAATAATTCTTCTCTATTTATTCAAACATTTATACTGGCATGGGCTTATAGATATTTGTTTTATGATTTCAGTCATAATAAAAATTGACATTTTGTGTTTTTATTCTTGAGTTTTAAGAGCTTATTGTGTATTCTAAGTCTAAATTCTTTATTAGTCATATGTTTCTCTCATATATTCTAATATGAACTTGCCTTTTCATTCTCATAACAATATCTTCCTCAGAGCACAAGTTTTAAATTAAATGATTTCCAAATTATTTATATGATTGTGTTGATGTCCTATTGAAAACATCATCAAAATGCCCAGGGTTGAGCAGGTTCTCTTGTTTTCTTGTAGGAGAATTTTTCCTTTTACATTTATGATTGTAATTGAAAATTATTTTTGTAAAATTTAATACCTATATCTAATTTTTAATTGATTAATTGTACATGCTTGTCTGATTTTTCTAGAACAATTTCTGAAAAAGAATTGTCCTTCATTCATTGAATTGTCATTGATCCTTTGTCAAAATCAGTTGACTGTGTTTATGTGTGTCTATTCCATTGATATTTGGTATTTCATTTGATGTTGTATTGTATTTGACAATATCATACTTTCTTGATCTCTGGAGATTTATATATGTCTTGCAATTTGGTATGTGAGTCTTTGAACTTTGGTATTATATAGGAACATCTATGTACTTTGCATTTCCAGGTAGTTTTACAAGCAGCTTTTTAGAAAATGTCTACAAAACAGCTCACTGTTAAAAAAAAAAAAAGAAATATTTTGCTATTCATTTAAAACTTTTAACTTTTTTCATCAATCTTACAGTTTCTGATTTGGACTTTGTAGTTGATAGAACATATACCTCAGTACTTCAGCATTTTGTTGTTGTTGCAGTTAGAAATGATAAATATTTTTAAATTTCAAATTCCATTTCTTTGTTTTTCCTACTGCAGCATTATAATTATGTATTAGTTCTGGGAGTGTCTGGTAGTATTGATTCTATAGGATTTTATATATAAATAGTCATGCCTTCTGAGAATAAAAATTTATTTTCTCTTTTAAAATTTATGTGTATTTAATAACATTGTTACACCTTTTTGTAGTATTATGACATAGAATAGGAGTGGAAAGAGAACATTTTTGGCCTGTTTTCAGTCTTAGAGGGGAATGTGTCTACTCTTTCACAATTAAGAAGTATGGTCAATAATTTAGGCTTTTGATTTGTTTTGTTTTGTTTTATTTTGCAGAGATGGAAGTAGAACCCAGGGGCACTCTGTCACTGAGTTACATTCTCAATCCTTTCTATTTTTATATTTTTGAGATGGGCTCTCCCTAAGGTGCTGAGTTTGGTCTTGAACTATGGATCCTCCTGCTTCAGTCTCCCAAGTAGCTCTTTCTCTTTCTTTCTCTCTTCCTCTCTTCACCTCCCTCCCTCCCTCCCTCCCTCCCTCCCTCTCTTCCTTCCTTCCTTCCTTCCTTCCTTCCTTCCTTCCTTCCTTCCTTTCTTTCTTTCTTTCTTTCTTTCTTTCTTTCTTTCTTTCTTTCTTTCTTCTCTTTCTTTTCTTTTCTTTTCTCTTTCTTTCTTTCTTTCTTTCTTTCTTTCTTTCTTTCTTTCTTTCTTTTCTTTCTTTTTTTCTTTCTCTCTTCAGCACTAGGGATTGAATCCAGATTATACCACTGAGCCACATCTCCTTTTATTTATTTTTATTTTGAGACAGGGTCTCTCTAAATTGCTGAGACTGATTTTTAACTTGCAATCCTCATGGTTTTCCTTAGCCTCCTGAATGACTGGGATTACAGGAGTGTGTCACCACTCTCAGCATGTACAATTCTTTCTACAGCATGAATTCCTAATATTTTGTTGATGATTTCTGTATCTGGGTTAATGAGAGATATTCACATATGATTTTCCTTTCTTGTAATATTTTTACTGTTTATAGTATGGTCATAATTGTGTTCCACAGAAAAAATTAAAAATTTTAGCTCTGATTCAATTTTCTGGAAGGGATTATGGAGAATCACTAATGTTTCTCCTTAATATTTGATAGAGCTCAACATTTAAAGCCTCTAGACCCGGTATTTTTTGAAAGGTTTTAAATTCTTCATTCAATTTTCTTAATTGATATAGTGTAATTCAAATTATTTGGTTTTCCTCATATAAGTTTTAGTTGTTTGAATCTATTAAGGATTGGGTCCATTTAATCTTAATTATAAAATGTGTGAACATAGGGTTTTCCATAGCATTCCTTTACTGACTTTTAATGTCCTTGGAATCAGTAGTATTCATGGTGATGATTCTGCTTTTATTTCTCTTGTTGTTGATCATCTATGCCCCAGCCGCTCTCTGTTTTCTGGTCAGGCAGACTTAAAATTCATCTACTTCATAGAACTTTTTAATGAACCAGTTTTTGGTATTGTTTGTTTTCTCTATAATTTTACTTTTGCAATTATGTTGATATCTACTTTAATTTTTTAAAAAAATTTTCCTGCAAGTTTCATGATGAACATCCACTTCTTTTCTCTAAGATGGAGACTTGGGTTATTGATTCCATATCTTACTTTTCTAATACATGAATTTAATTCTATACTGTTTCCCTAAGCATTGCATTCAAAGACTCCTGTGTTTATTTTTAAATTAAGCTTTTATTTCTTTCTAAGAATTTTAAAAATTTTAATGAAACTCTTTCTTTTACCAAGATTTATATAGAAGTATGTTGTTTAATTCCTGGTATTTGGTACCTTTCTTACTATTTTTCCATTATTGATTTCCAATTGAATTGAACTAATTCCCATTGACATAGTTTACATGATTTCTAGTCTTTAAATTGAAGTGTATCTTTTGGCTCAGAATGAAGTGAATGCTCTAAGTGCCTTGAAAGAGTACACAGAATCTGCTCTTAAAGGATGAAATAATTTTTAAATGTCAATTAGATCAATTCATTTATAATGGAATTTGTATTAAGGATATCTTTACTAATTTTCAGATTGCCTAATCTATAAACAAGTAAAAGAAAGATATTTACTTTTCAAATATGGATTTTTCTTGCTACAGATTTATCAGTTGTTAAGTGCATATACAATATAGTTATTTCTTTTTGATAATTCACCACCTAACAATATATAATGCTTCTCTTTCTGCCTAGTAATCATTTTTTGTTTTGAAGTATGCTTTGTCTGAATTCTAAAGTAACTATTCCAGGAGATTAGTGTTTCTATGGTATATTTTTTCTGTCCCCTTACTTTTGATCCATCTGAATCTTTACTTGGAAACTGTGCTTTATAGAGAAAATTCACTATAGTTTGGATCTGGAATGTCCCACCAAAGACCTGTGTTTAAGTCTTGATCTTTGGTTTGGTACTATTGGGAAGTAGTGGATTCTTTAAGAAGTAGGTCATAATAAGAAGTTTTAGGTAATTGGGTTTGCTCCTTTGAAGGGTATGGTAGGCCCCCCTTCCTCTTCTATCTCTCTCTTTGTTTCTTGGGTGCCATGAACTGAGCAGCTTTCTCTATCACACACTATTCCATGATGTACTACTGGCTTGTCTCAGGTCCAAAGCAATGGATCCAACAAACCATGAATGGGAAACACCAAAGTTCTGAAGCAGACTATACCTTTCCTCTTTTGAAGGGTATTATCTCAGGTATTTTGTTATAGTAACACACAACTGACTAACACAATATATAATAATGTTTTGTATATATTTATAGAATACAATATGAACTTTCAATATATGTATACTGTTTTAGTCAGCTTTTTCACTGACCAGAAAAATTATAGAGGAGGAAAGATTATTTAGGGTCTCACATTTCACAGTTTCAGAGGTCTCAATCCAGAGAGGCAGGCTCCATTCCTCAGGGCTTCAGGTGAGGCAGGACAACATGGTGGAAGAGTTTAGTTGAGGAAAACAGCTCACATGATGAGCTGTGGAAACAGAGACTCCACCTGATGCAAAATATATGTACCCCAAAGCCACAGCCCAATTTCCAACCTCTAGCCACACTCTACCACTCAGTTAATCCCTATCAGGGGATTAATTCATAGATTGGGTTAAGACTCACAACCCAATCATTTCTCCTCTGAACCTTCTCCCGTTGTCTCACACATGAGCTTTGGGGGACACCTCACATCCAAACCATAATAGAGGGTATGGAAAAATTATGGTGAACATTTCCTCCCTCTTATACCCACAGGTGTTAAACTTTGCTTTATGGTGTCTTAGGGAAGAGAGAATTTTGTTATACTATCACCAAATAGGTAAGGTGCTGCTGTTCTTTTCACACCAGTTATTTGAAGTTGGAAGAAAAAGGAATTGAATACCTTGGGTGTAGACATGTTGTGGTCTTTCAAAGCAAAAAGTTATTAAAAAAATCTTAGGCAGAAAATGAAAAGTATGTTGAAGTTCCTCACAAAGATTAATTTCTACACAAGTAAACCTCACTCTCCATAACCCACTAAAGTTAAAAGAAAAAATGTCTGGAGTTTTTTTTTTTTTAATTCCTATTGTGAAAATGGAGACAGTGTTGAGGCCCAAAGGGGAGATGACAGCCTGGGTTTATGGCCAGCATGACTGTGATTACTGGCTCTGATGTCACAAGGAGCCATTGTGAGGGAACCTCCAACACCTAGTATATAAGTGGGTGGCTGTGGGTGGGTTTTTGTCCATAAGTACAGGAAGCTCTTGGTGGTGACCTGTCGGACTCCCAGCTAGTTAGTGCGTTTGGTGGTTGGTGGTTGGTGGTTGTGGTCTTTGGATATTGGTTTTTTGATTTGGGTTTTTTGTTTTGTTTTGTTTTGTTTTTGCTTTTGGTTTGTTGTTTTGGTTTGTTATTTTTTGTTTTTAGCTAGCATCCTTAGGTGGGGTTCCTGCTCAGGATGCATAGCCAGAGTAGACAGACTAGCGTAGCGCTGCAGGGGCCCAGCTCCTGCCAAGAGACGGCCTTCCAGGACCTTTATGAGGTCCTGAGGACCATCGGTCATGGCGGGTTTGCCGAAGTGATAGTAGCCCGCCATCTCCTCACTGGGGCAGAGGTTGCGGTCAAAGTCCTACCTAAGGTGAAGCGGAAAGTGGCCCTCTCTGAGTCGAGTGTGATGATGTCCCTGGAGCACCCCAACGTGATCCAGCTGTTCCAGGTGATCGACACCCGGGACCACACCTACTTGGTGATGGAGCACGCGGCTGGGGGCTCGCTGCTCAAGCACGTCCCGTCCAGGGGCTTGCAGCAGGGGGAGGCGCGGAGAGTGTTCCGGCAGATCGCGGGTGCGGTGGGCTACTGCCACAGCAAGGGCATCGTGCACCTGGACCTCAAGTTGGCCAACATCGTGCTGGATGCGGGTGGCGAGTGCAAACTCGTGGACTTTGGCCTCAGCCTGAGGGTCAGACCCGGGCAGAAGCTGAGCAGGACCTGGGGCACTCTCCCCTACCTTGCTCCCGAAATTCTCCTGAGGCAAGAATACGAGGGGCCCCCAGCCGACGTGTGGAGCCTGGGTGTCATCCTCTTCTATGTGTTGACAGGAAAAGGCCCGTTTAGGACACGCTTGCGTGGGGCGATGAGGAGGCGCATCCGGGAGGGAAGGTATGCCATTCCCGACCGTGTTCCTCCCCAGGCACGGAGGCTCATCCGCAGCATGCTGACCATGGACCCCGTGAGGCGCCCTACGGTAGCCCAAATCCTTCAGCACCGATGGCTGAGGGAGGGTGAGGAGGCTTCGCCCCATCAGGAGAGTGAGCCACTCCCCAAACGCCCAGACCCCGCCATCATGGCCGCCCTGCTGGACTTGGGTTACAACCCATACAAGACCTGGGTGTCCCTGACTAGTGGCAAGTTTGATGATGCGGCCGCCGCCTACCTGATCCTTCAGCACCAGCTCAGCCAGGGGAAGCCTGTGCCACCGAGGGCTGGACCGCACGCTTGCCCCACCGACCCTGCCCTTTTGTCAGTCCTCCCTGGGAGGAGCGCCAGCGAGCCTGCCCTTCACTCCTTCCCCTGGCCACCTGAACATGGGCTTCCTGAGGAGGCCCAGCACACAGGGCAGAAGGACCTCAGGAGCACCAGCCTGCCTGGCACCCATCCCCGCTTGCTTCACGCAAGGACCCCCGCACTCCGCATAGCCCCCCAGCCTGCCCCTGCATCTCAGAAGCCCAGCGATTCCTCCAAACACACCTCCAAGGCCTGGAAGCAGGTGGCTAGGCGGATTGTCACCTGCTTCCGCCAGCTGTGTTGCTGCGTGCCCTGTGGCACGAAAGAAGAGGCTCCAGTGACCAGAGAGCAGAAACTTGGCAGAGGCAGAAGGAGAGTGGCTCCAGCGTGATGGAAAGCTAAGTCAGACCCAACCCACTGGCAGCCAGAGGACAACTATGCTCTCTGGATCCTGAAATCAGAGCATGAGCATCAGTCCGTGGACTCAAAACAGCTACAGGATCGAGGTGTGCAAACTGGCTCAGGCTGCTCTGCACCAGGTGCAGTCAGAGGTGCCTGTGGATCCACCTGGACAACAGGAGTCTTCTCTGTCCCCACCTGTGAGAGACACCAAAGACTGTTTTCCCTTGGACACTTGCCCCTGCACCATCTTCTCTGTCCTTTCTCCCATGTTTCTGGCATGGCAGAGATGTTTCTTGATAAATTTGTTCCTCACAAACTTAATAATAAAATTGATTTTCCAAAGATCCAAAAAAATGTTTGGTTAAGAAAATGTGTGTTGCCGTGGGTGGTGGTGCACACCTGTAATCTGCACGCTGAGTCAGGAGGATCCTGGGTTCAAAGCCAGCCTCAGCAACTTAGCGAGGCCCTAAGCAACTCAGTGAGACCCTGTCTCTAGATAAAATACAAAATAGGGCTGGGGATGTGGCTCAGTGGCCGAGTGTCCCTGAGTTCAATCCCTGGTTCCAAAAAGAGAAGAAAAAGAAAAAGAAAATGTGTGTTTGTTGTGGGGGGTGGGGAGTGCTCAGGGTCTCAAGGAGTGGGATGGAGTCCACCAGCCCCTCTCTTCAAGGCCTGGACCACTGTGCCTCCCTCTCCTATTCAATGTAGTCGGCAACTTGCTCACCTTGAGCCAGTGAAGATGGGGTGCCATTCATCTTAGCCAATGTACATAGGAACTCATTTGCCTTTAGCCAGTGTCACTGGGGACTCACTTGCTTTGAACTAGTGGAGTGGAGACTCATTTCCTCAACTCTGGAAACTCTCCCCCTGCCAGTGTGGACATGGCTTTTAGCTGGTGATCTTTGCCAAAAGGAATTCCTCTCACAGTATTCATACCCCTCCCTGAGGTCTGTGGACAGGTGAGGTGAAAACTGTTGGAGAAATATTTGATGAGCACTGGTCATTAGTCTGGGTCAGGCTAGGGCAGTCATTCTCTCTGTGGTTCTTAGAAGCAGATGTTGGCCTTCCCCTGGGAGTGGTATAACTATTCCCCTACATGGAAGAAAGAAGGGATTTTTCACTTATTTAAATATGTGAATGCCAACCCCTTCATGCTGAGACCCTTCCATCAAGTAGCACCAGAACCATGGGTGCCATCCCTAAGGCCAAGGCTGAGTTTTCCATTTTGGGCACCAAATACCTGTTTTTCCTGAGGCCTCCTTTTCTCCACAACTTCCTATGTCCTCCTCTTGCCTGCTTGTCATAAGTGCATTCAGGTGGGGATGGATGTTTGTGTCCATGCAAATCCCCAACCGACAGGAGATCATGGACAGTGGTCCAGCAATCCAGATATGATGTTCATCTTCACAAATGGTGAATAGGAGCAGTCTTCAGTGGCATAGTAAGAGATAAATAAACCTGTTTTTACACAATGTATGAAGCCTAAGGTATTTTACAAGAATAACAGAAAATGGATTATACAACTGAACAATTTTAAACACACAAACATTACAATTTGGTGAAATAGATCAATTTGTGGGAAAGTCTGCACAGTCAAAAGAGTGTGGACATCAACTGGGTCAGTGACCACGAAGCAAAGTAGGTTCTAAATTGAGTCTCCAAAAAGCTCTTCACTTATAGATAATATCACTGGAGTGTTTTTCCACACATTTAAAGAAGTCTTAATACCAATTCCATAGAGTCATTTCTAGGAAGTAGAAGAACAGAGAACAATTCACAATTTATTTTACAAAGCTGGTATAACCCAATTGTTATATAAGATGTAGTCAAAATAAAACAATAAAAGCACCCCAGAACTGACAGGTCAAAGTGTGTCATGAATGTAGATGTTCAAATCCTTAGAATATGCTTTAGATCAACAGGTCCAGGATATCATATGTTTGTATGAACTGATGTAGAAATATGGTATGACAAAATTCAACTATTATGGATTTTAAAAAAATAAGAAAAATAGGAATAGTGAATGTTGTGGGTTAAATTATGTCCCCAAAGCTTTTGTTTATGTTTGAACCCCACACCCAGGAATAAGACCTTTTTTTCTGAGAAATGACATTATTATGGTGAAATTCCCTAAGGATGAGGTCATAAGGCAGTAGGGGGAGCAATCCATCCTCCTAAGGAGAGCCAGGATTCTATTGCGTCAGTGGAACTTTTATCCTTATAAGGAGAGCAGACTGGGTTGCTGCTTCAATTAAACTGGTGTCCTTAAGTGATAATTTTCTCTCCTATCTAGTTGATTTTTATAGTGAGATATTTGAATTTCTGTCCCTTTCATCTTGGGTATGCTTTGTGTCTCTCATGGGCATCTCATCCATTGAATGTGGGAGAGAACCCACTCTGATGTGAACCTATGGGACTGTAACTTCAGTAATATAGAGAATGCTGCTCCTCCTCCACACGTCTGTTCTGATCCCCCTGATTTACTGATGTCACAAGGTACCATTTGTATGTATTGTGTTCCATGATGTGGAATGGAATGAAGGCTGAAGGGGTCTCTCAGCATCTGTGTTATTCAGAATAGTGAAAATTTTTAAGCATCTCCTGGGTCAATAATGTCCTATGATGTCTCTTCAAGAGAAATATTATTTTCTGTACCCTGGAGCCCTTAGTGGCTATGGATTTACATATTCCTGAGATGCCCTTAAGGCATCTCAAAATACTTGTGCAAAATACTTAGTATCTCTTTAAAAACTGAAATCTCTTCAGCACCACATCTTCCTTAGCCTCAGCTATACATGCACTATTCTGGCTTGACTGTAAGCTTATAAAATGCTTTGTCTTTAATTATGGTCCCCATTCTCAGAGCAAACCAGGCTAAAGGCTGCTAGCAATATCCATACCATTGACGGAATACTGTGCTATTTTGAAATTCCCACCACCAAATTAAGTAGTACATTACTTTAATTAATTAATTAATTAATTAATTAATTTTATGTTTAAACCTTTTTACAACTTCATTTTGATTCATTATTCTCAAATGGAGTACAGATTTTCATTTCCATGGATGTGTATGATGTACATTCATACCATTCATGTAATCATACATGTACATAGGGTAATGATGTCTGTCTCATTCCACCATTTTTCATAACCTCTCTGCCTCCCCCTCTCATTTTCCTCTTCTTAATCTAAAGTTCCTGTATGCTTCTCTTCACCTCCCACCCCCCAACCATATTCGATATCATCATCCACTGGGCCTTTGTTTTCTTGAGACTGGCTTATTTCACTTAGCATGATAATCTCCAATTCCATCCATTTATCAGCAAATGCCATAATATTATTCTTCTTTATGGCTGAGTAACATTCCATTGTGTATATATACCAAATCTTCTTTATCCATTCATCTGTTGAAGGGCATCTAGGTTGGTTCCACAGTCTAGCTATTGTGAATTGAGCTGCTATAAACATTGATGTGGCTGTGTTGCTGCAGTATGCTAATTTTAAGTCCTTTGGGGATAAACCAAGGAGTGGGATAACTGGGTCAAAAGGTGAGTCCATTCCAAGTTTTCCGAGGAATCTCCACAGTGCTTTCCAGAGTGGGTGGACCAATTTGCAACTTCACCAGCAATGTAAACATGTACCTTTTTCCCCACAGCCACACCAACATCTATTATTGTTTGTTTTTTTGATAAAAGCCATTCTAATCAGAGTAAGATGAAATCTTAGAGTTGTTTTAATTTCCATTTCTTTAATTACTAGAGATGCTGAACACTTTTTCATATATTTATTGATCACCTGTTCATCCTCTTCTGTAAAGTGTCTGCCCAGATCCTTGACTCATTTATTGATTGAGTTCTTTGTATTGTTGGCGTAAAGTTTTGGAAGTTCTTTCTAAATTTTGGAGATTAGTGCTTTATCTGAAGTGCGTGTGGAAAAGATTTTCTCCCACTCTTTAGGCTCTCTTTTCACATTATTGATTTTATCCTTTGCTGAACAAAAGCTTTTCAGTTTGAGTCCATTCCATTTATTGATTCTTGCTTTGATTTCTTGTGCTTTGGAAGTCTTGTTAAGGAAGTCTGATCCTAAGCCAACACGATAAATATTCAGACCTACTTTGTCTTCTATTTGGTGCAGGGTTTCTGGTCTAATTCCTAAGTCCTTGATCCATTTTGGGTTGAGTTTTGTGCAGGGTGAGAGATAGAGGTTTAATCTCATTTTACTACATATGGATTTCCAGTTTTTCCAGTACCATATGTTTAACAGGCTATCTTTTCTCCATTCTATGTTTTTGGCTCCTTTGTCTAGTATGAGGTAACTATATTTTTGTGGGTTTGTTTCTGTGTCTTCTATTCTGTATCATTGGTCTACCTGTCTATTTTGGTGTCAGTACCATGCTGTTTTGGTTACTATTGCTCTGTAGTACAGTTTAAGGTCTGGTATTGTGATACTTCCTGCTTCACTCTTTCTGCTCAGGATTGTTTGAGTTATTTAAGATCTCTTATTCTTCCAGATGAATTTCATGATTGATTTTCCTACTTCTACAAAGAATGTCATTGTGATTTTAATGGGAATTGCATTGAATCTGTATAACACTTTTGGTAGTATGGCCATTTTGATAATATTAATTCTGTGTATCCAAGAACATGGGAGATCTTTCCATCTTCTAAGTCTTCTTCAATTTCTTTCTTTAGTGTTCTGCAGTTTTCTTTGTAGATGTCTTTCACCTCTTTTTTTAGATTGATTCTCGAGTATTTTTTTTTGAGGCTATTGTGAATGGGGTAGTTTTCCTAATTTCTCTCACAGTGGATATGCTGTTTATGTATAGAAATGCATTTGATTTATGGGCATTGATTTTACATCCTGCTACTTTGCTGAATTCATTTCTTAGTTCTAGAAGTTTTCTGGTGGGATTTTTTGGGTCCTCTAAATGTAGAATAATGTTATCAGCGAATAGTGACAGCTTGAGTTCTTCTTTTCCTATTCGTATTACTTTAATTTCTTTGGTCTGTCTAATTGCTCTGGCTAGTGTTTCAAGGATGATGTCGAATAGAAATGAGGAAAGAGGGCATTCCTTGTTCCAGTTTTTAGAGGGAATGCTTTCAGTTTTTCTCCATTTAGAATGATGTTGGCCATGGTCTTAGCATAGGTAACCTTTGCAATGTTGAGGTATGTTCCAACTATCCCTATTGTTTTGAGTGTTTTAAGCATGAAGGTGTGCTCTATTTTATCAAATGCTTTTTCAGCATCTATTGAAATAATCATATGATTCTTAACTTTGAGTCTATGGATGTGATGAATTTTGTTTATTGATTTCTGGATGTTGAACCAACCTTGTCTCCCTGGGATAAACTGCACTTGATCTTGGTGCACAATCTTTTTAATATGTTTTCGTATGTGATTTGCCAGAATTTTGTTAAGGATTTTCCCATCTATGTTCATCAGTTATATTGGTCTAAAGTTTTCTTTCGTTGATGTGTCTTTGTCTGGTTTTGGTATAAGAGTGATACTAGCTTCATAAAATGAGTTTGGAAGGGTTCACTCCTTTTATTTTTCATGGAATACTTTGAGGAGTATTGGTAGTAGTTCTTTAAAGGTCTGGTAGAATTCAGCTGAAAACCCATCTGGCCCTGGGCTTTTCTTGGTTGGTTGACTTTTGATGGCTTCTTCTCTTTTGGTGTTTGAAATTGATCTGTTTAAGCTGTGTATATCTTCCTGATTCAGTTTGGGAGGATCATATGTCTCTAAAAATTTGTCAATGTCTTTGATATTTTCTATTTTGTTGGAATATAGATTTTCAAAGTAGTTTCTAATTATGTAATGCATTTCAGGGGTGTCTATCGTGATTTTTCCTTTTTCATCATGAATTCCAGTAATTTGATTTTTTTCTCTCCTCTTCATTGGTGTGGCTAAGGGTTTATCAATTTTGTTTACTTTTTCAAAGAACCAACTTTTTGTTTTGTCAATTATGAATTGTTTCTCTTGTTTCAATTTCATTGATTTCAGATCTGATTTTATTATTTCCTGTCTCTGACTACTCTTGGTGTTGAGCTGTTCTTTCTCCAGAGCTTTGAGATGTAATGTTAGGTCATTTAGTTGTTGACTTTTTATTTTTTTAATGTATAAGCTCAATGCAATGAACTTTACTCTTAGTACTGTTTACAGAGTGTCCCGGCGATTTTGAGGTTTTGTCATTGTTCTCATTTGCCTCTAAGAATCTTTTCATTTCTTCACTGATATCTTCTGTTATCATTGCATCATTCAATAGCATATTATTTAGTCTCCATGTGTAGGGGTAGTTTTTGTTTTTTATTTTATCATTGATTTCTAATTGCATTCCATCATGGTCTGATAGAATACAAGGTAGTAGCTCAATTTTTTGTACTTATTAACAGTTTCTTTGTGGCATACTATATGGTCTATTTTGGAGAAGGAACCATGAGCTGCTGAGAAGAAAGTGTATTCACTTGATGAGGGATGAACTACTCTATACATGTCCATTAAGTCCATATCATTGATTGTATTATTTACTTCTGTAGTTTCTTTGTTCAATTTTTGTTTGAAGGATATATCCAGTGGTGAGAGCGGTGTATTAAAATCACCCACTATTATTATGTTTTGGTCTATTTGATTCTTAAAATTGAGAAGGGTTTGTTTGATGTACATAGATGCTCCATTGTTTGGGGCATAAATATTTAAAATCGTTATGTCTTGCTGGTTTATGGTTCCCTGAATCAGTATGAAATGTCCTTATTTATCCCATCTGACTAACTTAGGTTTAAAGTCCACTGTATCTGATATGAGGATGGAGACCCCTGCTTTTTTACTGAGTCCATGTGCATGGTATGTTTTTCCTCATCCTTTCACCTTTAGTCTGTGGATGTCTTTTTTTATGAGATGATCCTCTTGAAGGCATGATATTGTTGGATCTTTCTTTTTAATCCAATGTGCTAATCTATGTCTTTTGATTAATGAGTTTAGGCCATTAAAATTCAGAGTTATTATTGTGATATGATTTGTATTCCTGGTAATTTTGTTTTAATTTTGGTTTTTACCTTGACTAGGTTTCTCCTTTGATTGGCTTTCCTTTAGGTTAGTTCCTTCCTTTGCTGACGTTTATTGTTGTTTTTCACTTCTTCCT
This sequence comes from Glaucomys volans, assembly GCA_020662805.1. Lineage (NCBI taxonomy): Eukaryota > Metazoa > Chordata > Mammalia > Rodentia > Sciuridae > Glaucomys > Glaucomys volans. The sequence goes on from JAJEJO010002172.1 coordinate 150,591, forward strand.
CATGAAATATTTTGTTGAGAATGGTCTGTAGTGCAGACTTTCTATTTGTAAATTCTTTTAGCTTTTGTTTATCATGGAAAGATTTTATTTCACCATCAAATCTCAAGATTAGTTTTGCTGGGTATAATATTCTTGGTTGGCATCCATGTTCTTTCAGGGCTTGAAAAATATTGTTCCAGGCCCTTCTTGTTTTTAGGGTCTGGGCTGAGAAATCTGCTGATATCCATACTGGTTTCCCCTTATATGTAATCTGAGGCTCTTCTCTTGCAGCCTTTAAAATCCTATGTTAATTTTTTATGTGAGGTTTTTTCATTATAATGTACCTTGGTGTGGATCTGTTATAATTTTGTACGTTTTGTGTCCTGTAAGTCTCTTGTATTTGATTTTCCATTTCATTCTTCAGGTTTGGGAAATTTTCTGATATTATTTCATTGAAGAGGTTGTCCATTCCTTTGATCTGTTTCTCTGTGCCTTCCTCGATCCCAATAATTCTTTAATTTGGTCTTTTTATATTGTCCCATAATTATTGGAGGTTCCATTAATGATTTCTTACTATCTTCTAAGTTTGATCAACTTTATTTTCAAGATGAAAGAAATATTTTGTATTCATTGTCTGAGAATCTGTCTTCCACAAGATCCATTCTGTTGTTGAGGCTTTCTATTGAGGTTTTAATTTGGTTTATTGTTTTCTTCATTTCAAGTATTTCTGTTTGTTTTTTTTTTGTTTTCAAAATCTCTATCTCTTTTTTGAAGTTCTCTTTTGCTTCCTGCATTTGCTCTTTTAATTCTTTATTGGAATGATCATGTATTGCCTGCATTTGTTCTCTTATCTTTTGTTTCATGGATCATTTTAATCATGTAGATTCTAAACTCCTTTTCTGTCATTTGTACTGCCATGTTGTCATTGGATTCTGTCAAAATAGCAACTTGGTTGCTAGGGACACTTTTTTTCCCTTACTTTTTCATATTATTTCTGTACATTCACCTCTACCAGTGAAGAACTGAGGTACTGCAGCTTCCTCCCTGTAGGCTTACTGTGATCCTGCAGGATTCCAGTACCTTTCCTTTGAAGGGAGGATTGATATCAGCAGCACCCAATACAAACAATATGCAGTCCTACACCAAAAACTCCCTATAAAGGCATAAACAATTTGCAGTAAACAAATAGGACAAGATCAGTTATTATATACTGTACAGCCATTAGTTTGCAGTGAGCTTGTGATTATCATGAGAAAAGGGACAAGGAGACTCCAAAGGAACAGGTAAACAGAAGGAAAAGAGAGTGAGAAGAGAAAAAAAGAAAAGAAGAAATAAAGTTAAAAATTAAAAGAAAAATTCAATGATTCACAATCATCCACTACTCAAACCTCCCAGTCCTCAGTATCTCCATGTGAGTGCGGTACCTGTCAATGGGCTTCCAGTTTCCTGTAGGCCATCTCAGAAAGCAGGTCACCCCTCCCAGTGATGATGGCCATGCTCTCAGAGGTAATTCAGAGTATTTGCACCAGTCTCCAAATAAGCTGGGGAGCCACAGTGCAGGTGCCAAGTCCATGTGGGGTTGGGCAGTCTCCAGCATCTGCAGGCAGTGGGGGGAGGTCTCTGGCATCTGTAGGTAGTATATTAATTTTAAAATCTAGACAAGTAAACATTAGTTTCTCTCTCCCAAAAAAGAAGAATTTTTATGGAGTTCTTTGTCATTCTTATTCTGAAAGTGAAAAGGTCCTGGAGGCCCACTAGTGAGGTGAGCACTGGATGTTGTGCACAGATGTGAGCCTAATGGACCAATGAGGTGGGACAGTATGTGAATATGTTATATATAACGTATTTAGAACATTGTATAACATAATAATACTTGGAGCCATTGTTACTGATACAGTATTTTTTAAATAATATTTGCTTAAATAGTAAAAAAGTTCAATAGAGGCAAACTCTTGGATTTTATCCTTATGATTTCGAATTTCCTCTAACTCATTTTATTTTATTTTTATATTTTAATATAATATCATCCAAAACTTGGGTTTCAAAAATTTGGAGGTGTTTAAAAAAAAGAAAAAAAAAAACCTAACAAAAATGATTATCTTTACTTATGTTGATAGATCCTTCAATTTTCTACATTTATATTTTTAATGGTTAAATAAAATGATTCGTTTTAAATCTATTAGCACATTTCTCTGAGCTTAATCTAATTAGTGAATTAATCCCTAATGGGATTAATTGAATGGTAACTTGATGCAGGCGATGTGATTCTAGGAAGTGGTTCACTGGAGGTGTAACTATGGGGTATATATTTGTATCTGGCAAGTGGAGTCTCTTTCTGTGCTTCCTACTCATCATGTGAGCTGCTTCTCTCTGCCTCACTCTCATGCTATGATGTTCTCTGCCTCACCTCAAGCCCCCCTGAGGAAATGAGCTAACTTTCTATGGACTAAGATGTCTGGAAACCATGAGCCCCTAAATAAACATTTCCTCCTCTACAGTTGTTCTGGTCCAGTCTTTCAGTCACAGCATCAAAAAAGCTGATTAAACAATTTGCTTGATTAGCTTTCTTGAGTATCTTTTTATGTTCTCAATGAACATTCATATATCTTCTGTGGAGAGTTGTCTGTTCAAGACCATTGCCAATGGACTTTCAATTCTTTATCATTGAATACGACTTTTTTTTGGTGAACTTTTCAAGCACACAAAAGGTTGAAGTAGTTTCTTTCTATTCATTGTTTTTATAATCAAAAGATTTTGAAAATTGTCAGTGCCTTCCCTTCATCAATTGTGGTGTTCATGTATTTATTCACATTCTGTGAATGTGGTGTAATACATTGATCAATTCTTGTATGTTGAACCATCCTAGCATTCTGGCATATTCCTTGGTAATGGCATATAATCATTTTATAATACCGCTGAATTCAGTTGGGTTTGCTAGTGCTATGTTGAGGATTTCTGTGTATATATTCATAAGAACTAACTCTGTAGTTTTCTTGTATCATCCTTCCATTACTTTGATGTCAGTGTTACTGATTCAAGAGAATGAATCAGGAAGTATTCCATTCTATTCAATTATGTGGAGAATTTTGAGAAGGGCTAGTAATTATCTAAATGTTTGCTAGAAATTGATAGTGAATTCATCACATTCATAGACTTTCTCTGTCAGGGATTGTGAGAGATATGTTTCTTCTACAGAGCTCAGTAACAAAATTGAGCAATTTTACCATATATCATCATCCAAGTCTTTCCTGGAAGTTTTAAGCCTTTAATGAATTCTAGGAGTTCCAAATAGTTAAATAGGGCAGATTTTGCATGTGTAATTGGTGCCTGGATTAGGAGACAGATTTCTGGTACTCTGCCATCTTTGTAGAATGTACCCTATAATTTCATTTTAACTTTGGCTGTATATAATGATCAGCTTGCAAAGACCTTGAAAATTTAATAATCAGCTCTCAGTATGGACCAGCTCCAATATAACACTTGTTCCAAGCCAACAGCATTTTCATTGTACAATGAACATACAAAAAACAAAGGTTAGATGATTGTATAATGACAGTGTTTGAGGGCACAAGGAAATTATTCAGAGTTAGAGGGTAGGGAGAGAATAGGTATGGTAGAAGGCAACACATCATTATAGATGTGGTTATGAACAAAAAATAAATCAAAACCACACACACACACACATGCACACACAAACACCTTGAGCTTAAATGGTGAGAGATACACTGTTTTATTTAAATAACCTTATTGATACTGATACATGCTGACTCAATCAGAAAGAATGTTTTCCTTGTCAAATGTTATAAATATATAACAATCAGGATCACTCTAATGAGTAGAATGAATAATGCATGCATAAACCAAATATGAAACTTACTGATTTTTGAAAATCAAATATAGGTGAAGTTAGAAATATGGTGGGGAAACAAATATATCTTTTTTCTCTTCTGCAGCTTACATTTTAGTGTAAGGGTCGATTACTATTCAGCTAAACATAGATTAAAATATAAAATGGTAAGCCTCAAATTCTTCTCAGTGAGTGATTCATAGCTTTATTCATATTTTTAAAGTATTAATTTTACTCATATTCATATAAGAGCATGGAGAATCCTCCCTGAGGAAAAAAATAACTGAACTGAAATTAATGGTTCATTAGGCATATTTGGGAGAGAAGAATATCCAGAATTTGGGCACAGATTTCATAAAACCCCAGGAAAACCAGGAAAATGAGAGGAACTGTGATGCCAAGAGAGAGTAGACAAGCAATTATTAGGCAGAATAACTTAATTGATAGTTATGGGAACAAAATCAAACTTCATTAACCTAAAAATAAAATCTGACGGACAAGATTTTAAAAAAATCAAGAAGAACTGCATTCAGGATTTCAACAATGTAATCCAAAATTGACTAGTGAATGTTTGGCTTGGAATTTCATTGCATTTTTCTCATTCTTATTTGGCTCCTTTTTCATTCAGAGACAATGATTTCCATTAAATATAGTGTCATCAGTTCTGAACCTCAGCAACAAATGATTCCCTTTCACTAAATTTCTGACTGAAACCTTCAGATTGTTTTAAATGGAATCATTCAACTCTTTTTGCCTGATATCTCAATAATACACGTGGCTTAAGAGGTGGAATGTAGTGACAGATTTAGTCTAAATCACATCTGATGCTATGTTGGCAGGTATCTGTGTCCTTTAAGAAAATCTTGGAGAACTATTAACAGAGGAAGGGAAAATGTTTCCCAAATCTGCCAAAACAGCAGATGCATAGTAGGTTGCTAGTCATGCTGGGATCTGCAGGATATGTAAAATGAATGACTAAAAGTGCTGTAAAAGAAAGAGAAGTAATTCTAAAATATTTAGTGGAAATGAGGTAATATGTTCTGTGTGTGTTTTCCAATGATCACTATTGTCACAATGATTAGAAATTACTGAGAAAGTTCTGATTGGAAGCTTCAGGTGTGAGGATAGGAGATGGGTATTATGGAATTCAATTGACTAGTTAGTTGGCAATGAGATTATTAACAATTAGCAGCAGTGAGGAAAAGAGCAAAAAGTGGCTGAAATCTGGCTTAGATTCTTTTGAAAAATCTGCAAAAATCTCTCTTTCCTGCACAGAGAAATATCTTCAATAGCTTTCCTCAAATAGGAAAAGGAAATTACAGACTAAGACAAACTGCTTAGCCTGCATGAAATTGTTAACAGAATGAAATGCTTAACCAACTTTTTAAATGGTGCATTCCATGTACTTTCTTCAATTGATTATATTCAATATCAGCATATTATTAATATTTGGAGATGAATTCACTAAAATTGATATCAAATTACCGAAACCCTAATGTATCAAATGTTTTAGTCTTTAAAATTTATGTTAAAATTCAGGTTTTCACTAATTCCTTTTTGATTTGTAGAAGTGATGCCAGCACCTAATATTGTCACCACTTGCTGCACAGATATGAACATCTTTATCATTGCAAATCATTATTTTTTGAGGTAATGGCTCATTTTCACATTTTTAAAACTGTCAAATATATGAAAATGAAGTCATTTTCAGAATTCACATCTTTTAATTATTATAGGATCCTTAGCGATTTTTCATATTTCACGTATGATGTTAGAGGTTTGTGTATCCTGTCCTTTGTTTTTGCTAATGTTTCTAGAGCCTTACTACTTTATTAATTTTTCAAAGAAGTGTTCTTTATTCAACTGGCATTCTCAATAGGTTTCCTAATTTCAATAACATCAGTAATACTGATTTCTTCTCTTATCTTTAATTTCCTTCTTTGTTTTTCCTTTGCATTTATTTTGCTCTTCTTTGCTAGTTTCTTATGGTCAGAATTTAGGTTACAGCTCTGAGAACTTTTCGTATTTCTAATGCAAGTATTTGATACTATATGTCTGCTTAGATACAGTCTTAATCATATCTAAAATATTTCGATGTATCATCCTTTGTTTTTGTTTAGTTCTGTATTTTAAAAAAATCGACATTACCTCATTGAACTTTTTAGTTCTTTTAGATGTGCACTGCTACTTAGTTTTGATTTACAAATATTTTTCCTCGTCTTTTTTCTATTATTATTGTGATCTCAGAACTCTTTCATTGATAAGGCTTGTTTTATGGTCCATATACTTTATCATGTTAAATATTCTTTATGCATTTAAAAACATGTATCCCAGTGGTGTTGGCTTGAGAGTTAATATAAGTTCTGTGAAGACTGTCAGTGGAATGTTGATGGGAAGTGCATTGAATCTGTAGATCATTTTTGGTAGTATAGCTGTTTTAACAATATTAATTCTGCCTATCCAAGACCATGGGGGGGCTTTTTATCTTCTTATAGCTCCTCATATTTTCTTCTCCTTCTCTTGCCTAATTGCTCTGTCTAGAATTTTAACAACTATATTGAACAGGAGTGGGGAAAGTGGGGATCCTCGTCTTTTTCCTGATTTCAGAGGAAATGCTTTCAGTTTTTCCTCATTTAGTATGTTATTCTATTTGGGTGTTTTACAGGTAGTATTTGTGATGTTGTGATGCATTCTTTCTGTCCCTAGCTTGTTCAGTGTTTTCACCATGAATGGGTACCGAATTTTGTCAAAGACTTTCTCTGCATCTTTGAGATGATCATGTGATTTTCCCTATTATTCTTTCTTATTTGAGTAATTGCATTAATTGATATGGGAATGTTCAACCAAATTTGTATCCCTGTCATTAATCAACTTGATCATAATGTACTATCTTTTTAGTGTATTTTTCAATGCTGAGTAGTAAATTTTATTAAGGATTTTTATTTTTTGTATGTATGTTTGGCAGGGATATTGGTCTACAGTTTAGTTTTCTTTCTTTGATGCTTCCTTATGTGGTTTTAGCATCAGGATCATTCTGGTTTCATAGACTGAGTTTGAGAGTTTGCCTCTTCTGTTATGGTTTGGATAAGAGGTGTTCCCCAAAAACTCATGTGTTAGACAATGCAAGAAGGTTTAGAGGAGAAATGATTGGGTTGCAAGAGTCTTAACCTAATCAGTGAATTAATCCCTGATGGGATTAACTGAGTGGTAACTGGAGGCAGGCAGAGTGTGGCTGGAGGAAAATGGTAAATTGGGGACATGGCTGTGGGCTATATATTTTGTATCTGGAGAAGTAAAGTCTCTCTGCTTTCTGATCACCATGATGTGTACTGCTTCTCTCCACCACCCTCTCTGGCCATGATGTTCAACCTCACCTTGAGCCCTGAGGAATGTAGCTGGCCTTCTATGGATGAAGACCTCTGAAAATGTGAGCCCTCAAATAAATTCTTCCTCCTCTATAGTTGTGCTGGTCAGATCATTTAGTCACAACAATGAAAAAGCTGATTAAAACACCTACTTTTATTCTCAAGAAATAATTTGAAAAGGATTGTCATTATTTCTTGTTGAAAGATCTGGGAGAATTTGAGAATCAGTCTGGTCCTGGCCTGGCCTTTGTTGGAAGACTTTTTAGTGCTTCAATTCCATAACTTGTTATTGATCAGTTTTGGTTTTCTATGTCTGCTTGGTTCAATTTGAGTAGATTATACATATCTATAAATTTTTTAATATCACTCAGATTTTCCAATTTGTTGTAATATTAGTTTTCAAAATAGTACTTAGTGATCACTTGGATGTTAGACATTTCTGTGGTGATATCTCCTTTTTATCTCTAATTTTGTTGATTTGAGTCTTTCTCTTTTGGTTAATTTGATTAAGGGCTTATCAATCTTGCTTTTCAAAAAACCAATTCTTTGTTTCATTGATTCTTTTTAAATTTTCTATTTCGTTAATCTGTGTTCTGATATCATTTACACTGAAGTTAATTGTTAATATGCCACCACTTAGGTGTGCTACTCTATTACTTGTTTTAAATATGTTAATTAAAATTTTTATTTCTAAATTTTTTATCTTACTGATTGTTACTTGGCTATTCTCCTTGGCATTCAATTTTGATTTGGTTACAGTGCATTGACTGCATCTCCTTTTTTAATTTCTGCAGAAGTTGGTGTGAAGCTTAAAATACACAAAAATGAAATACCACTGGTGTAAATATTTTGATCAACATTTGAGTGAAGCATGGAAATCTCACTTTCCCATACTTTCCATTATCATCACCCATTCTTTAATATTATTGCATCAGATTGACTTATAAATTTTATATTTTATTAAATATGACTTCCAAAACCTATCAGGGAAAGTAAAGTCTGTTACATGTATCCTTAATTCTCCTTTTTCCATTTTTCTTGTTCCTTTTTGATGTATGAAGTTTCTTCCTTTTCTTCAATTTTAAAAACTTCTTTCAGTCAATCTTTCTCTTCCCCAATTGTTAAGAACAAGTTGGCTGGTGAAGAGTTCTTCTAGCTTTACTTCATCTGAGGATATTTTATTTTCCCTTACTTTCTGAAGAATAATTTTACCAGATTAGAGCCATGCTTAACTGTTACTTTCTTTGGAAAGATTTCAGAATTACTTCTGTGAATATTCATTCTGACTCATTGCTCCAGATGTTGAATAATACAAAAAAATTATTCTTTGGTTATATTCCCCTTGCCTCTCTTGCTTTTCTTATTACTCTATTTATTCATTGTTATCTCTGTTTCACATAGGGTGAATTTAATTTTTTTTAAATTCAAGTGTATTGATTTCATGCTTTTTCATTTTTAATCTGCTAGTAACCCTATCTATGAAGTTCCTTTCTGAAATTTCATTATATTTGCTATTGCATTGTATTGTATTATTGTAGTGTACAATATTAAATATACTGTATTGTACTTTGCTATTGTATTCAACATAATTTTTCACTGTACTATAACAACTTTAAATTTTAAAAATATTCTATTTCTTTGCAGACATTTCCTATTTTATTTTCTCTAGACCTTTTATAACTGATTGCTGAAGCATTATTATGAGGCTTGTTTTAAAATGCTTGTCACATAATTCATAATTTTCATTCACCTCAATATAGGTATCATTTGTTTTTCATTTTTGAACAAAATTCAATTTACTTGATTTTTGTATGATAGGTCATTTTTAAAACTTTTTTTCTGAGACATTTTGTCTGTTATGTTAGGAGCCTTTGTGTCACAATTAAGTCAGTCTTTCTTTCTTTCTTTCTTTCTTTCTTTCTTTCTTTCTTTCTTTCTTTCTTTCTTCTCCCTCTCACTCAGAAATTCAGAATTAAAATAGTGGTGGTCTTGGTCCTCTTTTGAGATTTGTAGTTCCAATAGCAGTTTATTTTCAGAGTACTGTCATTTTTTTATCTAGTGGGTTCATCTGCTTCTGGCTGCTAAGTCTTAGAGGGGAGAGTTAGTGGTACACTTCAATTAATGTAATCAAGCTAAAATCATTTATTTATTCTGTTAAGGTCTCCTCTTTATTGGTACTTTTATCTTATTATGAATTTTGTGGGGGTAGAATCCTAGATTATTTTGCAGTTCTGGCATCCAGCATTGTCTTGAATATTTAATGTATTTGAAAAATATTTGTTTTGATTGAATGCATAATGTATGAGATTTTATTCAATTTTTAGGAAACAATAGACATTTTAATGTAATAAAATTACTTAGCTTACAATAACCTTATATTTATCAATATTTAGAGCACATACTGTCCAATTGGGGGTCTTACTAGCAAAGATATGGAAAATGAGAATGTGATGTTTATATGCTTGTACTTTTAATGATTCTCCTGATTTCATAATTATATTAAAAACAATTTAAAAACTCTGCCTTTGGATTATTTTATTTATGTATCATGGCAATCAGCACATTCTACTTATAAGATATGCCATAAATGTGTACCAGAGGCAATTATTTCAATTATTTTCCAAACCTTATATTATTATTCAAATATATTTATTTTGTAAAGTAAGTTGAACTAAATCTAGATACATTTCTAAAACAATATTGAAGAAATTAGTGATATTTACCTTAGGGAAGAGACTAGTTAATCAAAGACATACTATACATTGCATGATTACACAGTTATTTTTTAATGGATACAATAAAGAAAAGAACATGTGAAATGGATTCTCAGTGTACAAGTTGGACTTATGATGAGCATTGGGGACTCCATCCAATCTCTATAAAAACACTGTACTTTTATCTATGGAAGAGCCTCTTACCTATCCCATAATAATTAGAGCAATTTTAGTAACTTGGAAATCCTTTTCCACTCCAGTGCTGCAGTAAAACCCATTAGACAGGCTACCATCTCTCAGACTGAATTTCTTCTCAAGTCTTTTTAAGTTTTATCTTATCATCTACTCATTGATTGGCTCATTAACTCCATAATAATTTATTAATGCCTGCTTATATCTGGCATCTGTATTGTATGCCTATAGTAAAGACCTGACTATGACACATTATTTGGCTTGGAGAAAGCTCACGGTGTGATCTATTGATAGTTAACAACCAATCCTAACAGAATGAATGAAATTTTTATTTAGATTTCTCAGCAAAGTGATACAGAAATGTAAAAATATGCATTGTTATTTCTCAATACAAGTCTAAGGAATACTTTATAATAAAAGCTGAAATTCCCTTTGAGTACTTTGAGATTTTATAAGCATAAAAGAAATCACAATGATTTTTGTGATTGTTATGTTTATCAGATAATTGGAGCAAACTCTGTTGATAGCAGATGCAATGGAAAAGAGGTATGCAGATAATTTTCTAACCAGACTAATATACTATTCCATGGAAGAATTTATAATTAACCAAGCTAGTACAGCAGAAGGAAAAGAAAGAAAAAATTGTTTCCTGGGACAATGAAAGATACATTCACATTTTAATATATATTTTTATTACTTTATCTATAAATGATCATTAGAATTTAAATTTATGATTTTCACAATATTGTGTTATTTCATTAATGAAAAATAATTACTTAAAATTGAGCAAAGTCAAATGAAAAAATATCGTTCTTCATATTTTCCATCATATATAAAGGACATAAAATCATTTCATAGTTTAAACATCAATATCAATCTTTCTGTAACCAAAAATGATTAGAGGAATAGATATAAATGCAAATTTAAAGATCTAGGTTCCAGCAATTTGCATTTTAACAAGTCCTCAAGGTGATTGTGATGAGCCCCCAAACTTAAGCCTTATTTACTATGGGGACATCCAGGAGATTATCTGAGGGTGCTTGCATATCAAATGAGATTTGAAAGTTTTTTATCAAGAAGTTGGAGTTCTAATATGATGCACTTCATTTTAGATTTTAATTAATAGGATTAGGGGGAGAAATGACAGGATGTGAGGACTCAGTATTTAAGACACTTTGATATATTATAGACAGAAAGGAAATCAATTCATTTGAGAAAAAATAGTATCAGTCACAAATTAAGTTGACTTTTCCTTTGCTGAAATTTTAAATTTACTAATATGGGAAAATAATGCTATTGTACATTTCCTAACATTCATCATACTGCCTTTAATGTTATTATCTCTTATTTCTACTAGTATATTTTAGGTCTTTTGGGCTTTTATTTTTTTCCACTTAGTTTAATCATGGCCAGGGCCATTGTATTCTACTGTTGTGCTTCTTTACGTATTTCTAAAAGGGCATTTAAAATAAGTCCAAAAATATTTGATAAACAAATAAATCCTGTGGACAATTAAATTGAATAAAATTAGGGTGCAGTCTTAGAAAATAAAGTGACCTGCTTTTGATTATAGTGCCCCATTTAAAAGGTAATAACAATATTATGAAGCCAAAGTGATCTACAAAAACACTTAGGGGGTGATATAGGCAACACAATCTATTGTTCTTTGCTTTATTGCTCAGTGCACTAGCAGTTATAGGAGATTTCTGTGTGTTATCTGTATGCAACTAACCTTTCATAAGAGAAGCAACCTTTTGTGCTCTGAAATTTCCTTGACTCACTGAGCAATCACTAGACATGATATATTATATGCATTCTTTTTAATCCTGAAATTCACTTAGCCTACCTTAAGTTGTAGAATAAAAATGAAGACAGAGTCAGACCATGGAAAATGCCAGTACTTTTTTTTGATCATGCTTTGAAAGATCTTTTAAAAAATGAATACAGGAAGGTCTCAGGAGCACCACATGTAGTCAGACAAAGTTTTAGATGACCATCAGTAAGAGAAGCAATATCAACTGATTAAAAATGAATGGGGATTATGTCCATTGAGAGAAGCCTGAAAAATGAAGTGAAAGGACTCAAGGACAAATGAATATCAAGGAAGATTGACCTGTCTCACTGAGTCATGTTCATGCTGCTTGACAGTCTTACATAACAGCAAGTAGATGGTTGTTCATTTTTAATACGTAGACCTTGTCTGTCCAGTTTTAAAACTCCATTGTGTATGTTAGCTCAAATTTTATGAACAAAGTGAAAGTTGAAAAGCATCCTATTAAATGGACTTCATTTTGAGCATATTTAAATTTGTAGAAAGAAATATGGGAACAATTAATGAATAGAAGCATAAACACTAATTTTTGCTCTGAATTCTTAAAACGCTGCCAAAATTTGGAGTTACTAATAGAAATAGGTAGGAAATATCTATTATAATCATTTGAGAGTTATCATTTATGATATGAAATGTACAATGTAATATTAAATAAAATATCTTATTCTTGATAACAGTTCAATTTATGTATAGCATTTTATAAATGCTTAAAGTTTAAGTCCACAGTTTTATATTTCAGCAATGCAATAAAAATATCAGAAGGTTAATTTCATAGTCAAACTAACATCCAAAGGTTAAAAGTTTTTTAAGACTTAGATGCAAGATAACTTAATTTCCACAAACTGATAACTTTTTTCATTTTGTCAGTAGATTGGACTAAAGTAAGTAACTCTGAGTAGATGACCTTTGATCTTCTATTCTATATTGTGATTTTTTCCATCCTTTTTATAGATTTTAAAACCTACATCATTATATAATCTCAAAAGTATAATTAACTAAAATGATAGTTTACATTCTACATTAGGTTCTTCCGGTAGCTGTAACATATTACCACAAACTTCATACTTAAAACCAAAGAAATGTATTTTATCACAATCTGGAGGCCAGAAGCTTGAAATTAAAGTGAGACAGTGTTCAATTCACTCCTTTCTTCCTTTCTTACTTCTGGTGCTTGTTCTTAGTATGTGGGCTTAGTACTTCTGGACTTTCCTTAGTATGAGGTTGCATTGAAAAGACCTTTGCCCTAGTCTTCATATTGCCCTTCTCTTCTGGGTATGTATAATCTTCATCCCTCTTACTCTGTTAAAAGTCCTAGTGATTAGGTTCAGGACCCATTTATAACCCAGGATAAACTTGTCCTCTAAATCTTTAACTTACTAACATTTTTGTCATATAAGGCTATATTCATATTGTTACAAACAGATATATATGTGTACATATATATGCATACGGTCATATAACTATTAAACCCATACGCTTTCTCATTACATTTACAAGACAAAATTCTCTGCTGAAGAATATCAGTTTAACTATAATTTATGATTAAAAATTTACTTGTCAAAACAGAAGATGACATTATTTTAAGTTAAAAAAGAACAAAGATAAGTTTCAATCTGAACAAAAATAGTGCTTTCATTCTTTTATTTATTAGTTGCTGAAGAAAATTATTTACTATGACATATCTCATAATAAGATGCCTTTTTTCAAAAAATGCTTATTAGGAATTAGTTTTAAATAATAAAGACCAACAGTGGGGCAGAAAATTCATTTGAAAGATACTACAAATATGTAGCAAGTAAAATAGCATGGTACTGTCATAAAAACCGACATGCAGATTAATGCACTAGAACTGTCAGGACAGAAATATCTGTAGGCATTTATAGCCAACTGATTTTTGACAAATAAGTCAAGAATTCAAAATGGTAGGAAGAAAAATCCTTTCAGTCATTGCTGCTGAGACAACTGGAAATCAACATGTACAAGATAAAACTAGAGCTGCTACTTACTATCCATTACAAATATTAATTCAAAATGGATTAATGATTTAAACATGAGACCCCAACCATAAAACTACTGAAGAAAATATTGAGGAAACACCTCAGGACATTGTTCTGTGCAGTTATTTTGGATATACCTTAAAACACAGGCAGGAAAAGAAGAAATAGACTAATGTTTTCACATAAAACTAAAAGAACTTCAGTTTAGTAATGGAAACAGTACTGAGAGACAACCTAGCGAATAATTGATAACATTTTCAAACTATACATCTGTGATCATTTCATTAAGTATTCTCCCAAAGCCCATGTGTTAAGTCCTGGTACCTCACCTATAACATTATCGGGAGATGGTGGAACTTTTAAAAGTAGGCCTAGTTGGAGGAAGTTAGGTCCTTTTGGAGGTAGAAGGACTCAGGTCACTTGCTTCCTTTTTGTTTGCTTCTTGACCACGAGTTTATTGGTTTTTCTCTACCTTGCACTCCCACCATAATGTGCTTTCAACAGGACCAAATGATAATGAACTTAAGTCAACACAACTATGAGTGAAAAATATACCTTTTATCTTTGTAAATTGATTACTTCATGTGTTTATTATAGTTCAGAAAATCTGAATAGCACAAGATCTTACAAATGCTTAATATTCCTAATTTATCAGAAACCAAAATAATTCAAAAGAAAAAATACATTAAATAATGGACTAAAGACCCAACTGCATATTTGGCAATAATTGGCAATATGAATAATTCTGAAAATCCCTAATCATCAAGGAAGTGCAATTCAAACCCTCAATGATATATTACCTCATACAAGTTAGAATGGCTATTACAGTTCTGCTTCCTGGTTGCTTATCCTCGGCTACTTCCTTGTGCCATGTCCATCCACCATGATGTTCTGCCTCATCTCAGATCCAAAGTGATGGATTTGTATGGCTGTGAATGGAACCAACTGTGAAACAAAATAAACTTTTCTTACTCTACTTTGTTATTGTCAGGTCTTTTTGTCATAGCAATGAAAAACTAGATGGAAATTGATACTGAGAAGGGGGATTATTTCTGTGACTAATCTGAAAATATGGTTCCAAACCCTTTGAAGTTGATTTGTAGGGTGAATAATTTTGAAGCATTTAGAGATGCAACACAGAAAAGCTTTCAATGTTTTAAGCAGAACTTATTGGTGGGAACTCAAAAGACCAAAATGCCAGTAGACTATGAGCAGTGAAGACTGAGGTTTCAGAGGGGGAAGATGTTTTGAAAATTGAACTAGAGTCATTCATATTATGTTCTGGCAAAGAAGTTGTCTATATTTTACTCAAGTACTGAAATTTTTGTGAGGCTGATTTTAAAACTGATGTAGTAATTAATCTGGTGGTGAAAATTTCAAGGCAGCACAGCATTTAGGCAGTGGCATGGATATTGCTGGTGGCCTTTAACCAAGTTTACTATGATAATCAGGAGAAGAAAGTAAAGCAGAAAGATGTGAAAATCCTACCATTTGACCAGAAAAAGTGACTATAAAACTGGGGCTGAGGAAGTTGTGCTTGTTAAAGAAATCATAGCTACTAAAGAGATGCTAAGTACTTTGCACAGATACAATAGGAAAGATTGCATGTTAGAAATTTCAAGATCACAGCCATCTCAGACTCAAAAGCATAAAAGGAAATGGATCAAGGACCTAGTCACTAGACCAGAGACATGCACCTAATAGAAGAAAATTCATGCCCAGCTTTCCATCATGTTGGCTTAGGGACTGACTTCCACAACAATAACCTTAAAGCACAAGAAGTAAAAATCAAGAGTCAGTAAATGGGATGGTATCAAACTAAAAATCTTCTTTCCTGAAAATGAAATAATCAAGAAGGTAAAGAGAGAGAGCCTACATAATGGGAGAAAATCTTTACCACCTGGACCCCAAATAGAGCATTACTCTCCATGATACATAAAGAACTAAAAAAATTAGCACCAAAACAAACAAACAACCAAACAAATAACCCAATCAATTAAGGAACTGAACAAACACTTCAGAGAAGAAATATAAATGATCAACAAATATATGAAAAAATGTTCAACATGTCTAGCAATTAGAGAAATGCAAATTAAAACTATACTGAGATTCCATCTCACTCCAGTCAGAATGGCAATTATCAAGAAAACAAGTAACAATAAAATTTGGTGAGTTTGTGGGGAAAAAGTTACACTCATACACTGCTGGTGGGACTTCAAATTGGTGCAACCACTGTGGAAAACAGTATGGAGATTCCTCAGAAAACTTGAACTGTAACCAACATTTGACCCAGCTATCCCACTCCAAAGGACTTAAAAGGAGCATACTACAGTGATGTGGTCACATCACTGCTTATACCAGCTCAATTCACAATTGCTAAGCTATGAATCCAACCTAGGTGCCCTTCACAGATGAATGAATAAAGAAAATGTGGTACACACAAAGAAAGGAATGAGTACAGCCATAAACAAGAATGAAATTATGGTATTTAATGGTAAATGATGAAATTGGAAAATATCATATTAAGTGGAATGAGCCAATCCCAAAGAACAAAAGGCCAAATGTTCTCTCTGATATGTGGATGTTAACACACAAAAAAGGGGGTGGAGGGAAGAATAGAAGTTCCCTGGATTAGACAAAGGGGAATGAAGGGAAGGACAGGGGGATGGGAACAGAAAGGACAGTAGAATGAATTAGACATAAGTTTCCTATGTTCATATATGAATACACCATCAGTGAAACTCCACATCATGTACAACAACAAGAATAGGATCCTAATTAGAGAAAGCTGTACTCCATGAATATATAATATCAGAATCCACTCTACTGTCATGCATATCTAAAAAGAACAAAACAATGTAAAAAAAGTACAGTCTGCTTCAGGAAATTTGGTAGTTTTGAAAATCAGGCTAAAAAGTTTGGCTGAACTTTGCTTTGTTGAGTGATTAGTCTTATTAAATGATCACTTTGCCTAATTTACCTATATACTGAAATACCTTATTTAATCTTTAAGACCCAAAGCAATACAACAGTGTGTGTTGGATGAGGTTTCTTTAGACATTTTGAAGATGTTTTTGAAATTTATTTTTTCTCTATCCCATTTTATTGTTGCAGAAAAGGGGAGTGTTATTCTGATTAGGAGAAGATGAGGAGAATCATAATAGTTTGAAGGTCTGGCTGTTTCTCCCCCAAATGTAAGTGAAGATAGTCATAAAATTGACCAGGTAGTATGAGAGAGAGAAGTGAAAACTGGGAACAAGGAAACTCTATTGTGGGCATACAGGACTATGGATTTAGAGAAGTGGTGTATGGAGGGAGTAAATATTCTAGTATATGTAGAGAGAAAAGTGGAAAACTGAGAAAGCTAGATACTGTAGGATAAATTAGAGGCACAGTAGAAGAGAATTGAAGAAAAATATGAGATTCTGAGGGACTATGATTCTCATATGACCTGAGTTTGTCAAACATAATTGTATAAAAATTTTATAAACAATAAAACAAATAAGTATTTACTAAATTATGTGAAAAAAGAATGGATATTACCAAAAAAGTAACCCACACTAGTGAGTATGAAGAGAAAGGAGAAATCCTATACAGTGTTGGTGAGAATGTAAATTTGTACAGTTATTATGGAAATTAATACAGTATTTCCTTACAAAACTAAAACTTGTAACTACTATATGACTACTGAGCAATACTACTGAGGTGTATAGACCCAAAGGAAATGAAATCAATGTTTTGAAGATATGTCTGAAGTCCTATGTTTATTATACCAACATTCTCAAAAACTTAGATGCAATCTATATTTGAGACAAGAAGAGTAGATTAGGCAGATATGTGAGACTTCTGCACCTGGGAGGCCAGCCTAGGGCACCCATGTGAGGTACTGAAAAACTAGAGGGACACCATAAATCTAAAGGGGGGAAACCATGATACATGATACCTCAGATTCTCACTGATAGAAGGGAAGATACATGAACACCATGAGAGAATAAGGGAAGAAAGTCTCCCAAACAAACCTAGATGCTACATCAACAGAATCCAATGACAGCAGGGCAGAAGAAATGTCAGAAAGGCAGTTCAGAATGCACATAATTAAAATGATCAGAAGAGCAAACGATGTGATGAGAGAACAAATGCAGGCAATGAATGATCACACCAATCAACAGCTAAAAGAACAAATGCAGAAAGCAAAAGATCATTTCAATAAAGAGATAGAGATTCTGAACGCAAACAAACAGAAATTCTTGAAATGAAGGAAACAATATACCAAATTAAAAACTCAATAGAAAGCATCACCAACAGTCTAGATCACCTGGAAGACAGAACCTCAGACTTTGAAGACAAAATATTTAATCTTGGAAAAAAAGTTGGTCAAACAGATAAGATGGTAAGAATTCATGAACAAAATCTTCAAGCATTGTGGGATATCATGAAAAGACCAAATTTGAGAGTTATTGGGATCGAGGAAAGCACAGAGATACAAACCAACTGAATAAATAATCTATTCAATGAAATAATATCAGAAAATTTCCCACATCTGAAGAATGAAATGGAAAATCAAATATAAGAGGCTTACAGGACACCAAATGTACAAAATTATAACAGATCCACACCAAAGCACATTATAATGAAAACACCTAACATACAAAATAAAGATAAATGTTAAAGACTGTGAGAGAAAAAAATCAGATTACATTTGGGGGGAAACCAATATGGTTATCAGCAGATTTCTCAACCCAGACCCTAAAAGCAAGAAGGGCCTGGAAAAACATATTTCAAGCTATGAAAGAAAATGGATGACAACCAAGAATCTTACACCCAGCAAAACTAATCTTCAGATTTGAAGATGAAATAAAATCCTTCCATGATAAACAAAAGCTAAAAGATTTACAAATAGAAAGCCAGCACTACAGAACATTCTCAGCAAAATACTCCATGAGGAAGAAATGAAAAACAACAATGTAAGTCAGCATAGGGAGGAACTATCCTAAAGGAATAGCCAAATAAAGGAGAAACCAAGTCAAGTTAAAAACCAAATATAAGCCAAAATGACTGGGACTACAAATCATATCTCAAAAATAACCCTGAATGTAAATGGCCTAAACTCTTCAATCAAAAGACATAGACTGGCAGATTGGATTAAAAAGAACCAACCAACAATACGTTGCCTCCAAGAGATGTATCTCATAGAAATGTACCCACACACTAAATGTGAAAGGATGGGAAAAAACATACCATGCACATGGACCCAGTAAAAAAGCAGGGATTTCCATCCTCATATCACATAAAGTGGACTTCAAGCTAAAATTAGTTAGAAGGGATAAATAAGGACATTTCATACTGCTTAAAGGAAGTAAAAATCAGTAAGACATAATAATCATAAATATTTATGCCCCAAATAATGGTGCATCCATGTACATCAAACAAATCCATCTCAATTCCAGAAACCAGATAGACCAAAACACAATAATACTAGGTGACTTTAACACATCTCTCTCACCATTGGACAGATCTTTCAAACAAAAACTGAAAAAAGAAACCATAAAACTCAATAACTTGATCACTAATTTAGACTTAACAGACATATATAGAATATTCCATCCATCAATAAGTGAATACACTTTCTTCTCAGCAGCTCATGGATCCTTCTCTAAAATAGACCATATGTTATGCCACAATGCTACTCTTAGCAAATACAAAAAGAAAGAGATACTACCTTGTATTCTATCAGATCATACTGGAATGAAATTAGAAATCAATGACAAAATAAAAAACAGATCATACTGGAATGAAATTAGAAATCAAGGATAAAATAAAAAACAGAAACTACTTCAACACCTGGAGATTAAATAATATGCTATTGAATGATGCATGGATAACAGAAGAGATCAGGAGGTAAATAAAAAAAAATTCTTAGAGGTCAAAGAGAACAAAGATAGAACATATCAAAATCTCTGGTACACTACAAAAGCAGTACTAAGAGGAAAATTCATTGCATGGAGTGCATTCAATAAAAGAATGAAAAGTGAACAAATAAACAACCTCACATTATAATTCAAAGCCCTAGAAAAAGAAGAACAGATCATCACCAAAAGTAGTAGAAGACTGGAAATAATTAAAATCAGAGGGGAAATCAATGAAATTGAAACAAAAGAAACAATTCATAAAATTGACAAAACAAAAAGTTGGTTCTTTGAAATAATAAACACAATTGATAAACCCTTAGCCACACTAACATAAAGGAGAGAGAAAACTCAAATTACTGAAATTCATGATGAAAACGGAAATATCACGACAGACACTATTGAAATACAAAACATAATTAGAAGCTATTTTGAAAATTTATACTCCAACAAGATAGAAAATCTCGAAGACATCAACAGGTTTCTACAGATATACAAGCCACCCAAACTGAATCTGGAGGACATATACAATTTAAATATATCAATTCAGAGGAGGAAGGAACCCTTCCAAACTCATTCTATGAAGCTAATATCATCCTGATACCAAAATGAGACAAAGACATATCAAGGAAAGAAAATTGCAGACCAATATCCCTAATGAACATAGATGCAAAAATTCTTAACAAAATTTTAGCAAATCGCATACAAAAGTGTATTAAAAAGATAGTGCACTATGATCAAGTGGGTTTCATCCCAGGGATGCAAGGTTGGTTCAATATCCAGAAATCAATAAAGGTAATTCATCATATCAACAGACTTAAAGTCAAGAACCACATGATGATTTCAATAGATTCAGAAAAAGCATTTGATAAAATACAGCACCCCTTCATGCTCAAAACACTAGAAAAAGTAAAGATAGAGGGGACATTCCTTAACATTGTAAAGGCTATCTATGCTAAGACCACAGCTAACACCATTCTAAATAGAGAAAAGCTGAAGTCATTCCCTCTAAAAACTGGAATAAGGCAGGAATGCCCTCTTTCACCACTTCTATTCAACATCATCCTTGAAATTCTAGACAGAGCAATTAGACAGACCAAAGAAATTAAAGGGATATGAATAGGAAAAGAAGAACTCAAACTATCCGTATTTGCTGATGACATGATTCTATATTTAGAGGAGCCAAAAAATTCCACCAGAAAACTTCTAGAACTCATACATGAATTCAGTAAAGTAGCAGGATATAAAATCAATGCTCATAAATCTAATGCATTCTTATTCATAAGTGATGAATCCTCTTAAGGAGAACTTAGGAAAACTACCCCATTCACAATAGCCTCAAAAAAAATAAAGTACTTGGGAATCAATCTAACAAAAGAGATGAAAGACCTCTACAATAAGAACTACAGAAAACTGAAGAAAGAAATTAAAGAAGATGGAAAGATCTCCTGTGTTCTTCGATAGGCAAAATTAATATTGTCAAAATGGCCATATACCAAAAGTGCTATACAGGTTCAATGCATTTCCAGTTAAAATCCCAATGATGTACCTCATAGAAACAGAGCAAGCAATCATGAAATTCATTTGGAGGAATAAGAGACCCAGAATAGCTAAGACAATCCTTAGCAGGAAGACCAAAGCAGGTGGTATCACAATACCAGACCTTTAACTATACTACAAAACAATAATAACAAAAACAGCGTGGTATTGACACCAAAATAGGCAGGTAGACCAATAATACAGAATAGAGGACACAGAGACAAACCTACATAAATACACTTATCTCATACTAGACAAAGGTGCCAAAAACATAAAATGGAAAAAAAGACAGCCTCTTCAACAAATGGTGCTGGGAAAACTGGAAATCCATATGCAGCAAATTGAAACTAAACCCCAATCTCTCACCTTACACAAAGCTCAACTCAAAATGGATCAAGGATCTATGAATTAGACCAGAACTACTGCACCTAATAGAAGAAAAAGTAGTCCAAATCTGCATCATGTCAGCTTAGGATCTGACTTCCTTAACATGACTCCCAAAGCACAAGAAATAAAAGCAGGAATCAATAATTGTGATAGCTGGGCGTGGTGGCACACGCCTGTAATCCCAGCACTTGGGAGGCTGAGGCAGGAGGATCTCGAGTTCAACGCCAGCCTCAGCAACTTAGTGAGGCTCTAAGCAACTCAGTGAGACCCTGTCTCTAAATAAAATACAAAATAGGACTGGGGATCTGACTCAGTGGTGGAGTGCCCCTGAATTCAATCCCTAGTACCAAAAAAAAAAAAATTATAATAATAATAATTGTGATAGATTCAAACTGAAAAGCTTTTTCTTAGCAGAGGAAACAATCAGCAATGTGAAGAGAGAGCCTACAGAGTGGGAGAAAATCTTTTCCCCCACACACTTCAGGTAAAGCACTTATCTATAAAGAACTCAGAAAACTTTACCCTTTAGAATATTTACCTAGCATGTGTGTGGCTGTAAGTTCAATCTCCAATACTGAAATAAAATAAAAGAAAATAAAAGAAAATAAAAATAAAAAATAAAAAAATTGAAGGCATGGAATCAAAATATATTGTAACCATCATTTGTGAATATATATGTGCTTCATTAATAAGAAAGCTGAGCTTTCAATATTTTATTCTCTTGCTCTTAATATTTTCTTCTATATTCCAGAGATAACTAATAGCCCTGCTATACATTGTGCAGAATAAAGCAGCAGCTCCTAGCTTTATCCATAATTGACACTTATGGGCTGAATTAGGATTGTGCAGTCCTCTACATTATTACATACTTTCAACTAATGTGCAAGAAAATGCATTAAATGTGGGAGGTTGGGGACTGGAGATATAGCTCGGTTGGTGGAGTGCTTGCCTTGCAAACACAAGGCCCTGGGTTCAATCCCCAGCACTATCCCACCCCCCCAAATGTGAGAGGTTGGACACACAAATAAATAATAGAAATACAGGAAGAAGGGATATATATTTTGTAATATTACCTTCTGGTTGTATCATCCCTAGGTTGACGATTTTGAAGTTATACCCTTTTTATGTTCCTGAAATGTTTTCCCATTATTGTTATTTTTTTTTTTCAGAATTACTCAAAGAGCAATTTATTAGGAGATTATGTTGTTTTAGGTGACAGCAAGACACAAGGATCCCTACACTATGAGAAGGACATTGCTTATATGCTAAGTTGGACAAAGGTGGGCTACAGCCCCAGGAATGTACCTGGCCTTTCTCAGAAACTATTAACATGTCCAACATCAGTCTATTGAGCCAGACATGGTGGCACATGCCTGTAATCCCAGATAGGAGGCTGAGCCAGGATTGCAACTTCAAGATGGGCCTAGGCAACTTAGGGACCCTGTCTTAAAATAAAAAATAAAGGGCTGGGGATGTAGCTCAGTGGCAGAGCACTTGGCTAGCACACATGAGGCCCTGGGTTCCTTCCCCTGCACTTCAAAAGAACATAAAAGAAGCTAGCATTGACTTTCAGCCTGCTTTTCTCATAGGGTGATATGTATACATTTTTTTTTATTTACTTATTGATTCATTGAACACAAATGGAGTACAGCTATTGTTTCACTGGTTGTACACAAAGTAGAGTCACACCATCTGTGCGTTCATGCATGTACACAGGGCAATGGTGTCTGTCACACACTCTGTTATTAATTTTACCCTCCACCCACCCCCACCCCTCCCTTCCCTCTATGCTAGCTATCTTTCCTCCATTCTTGCCACCTTTCCCCCCCACATTATGCATCACATTATTGTTATTGAGCTACATAACACAACTTGTTTCCTAATATATGCCTGTTACATTCCTATTTTTAGAAATTTTTTTCATTATTTCACTTGAGGTAATATAAGACATAATTGTACAGTCTTTACTTAAGAGTGTTGGATTCACAAAATGTCAAATGAGAACAAGAAAATATTCAAAATGCATATTAAATATGTTAACTATCTCAGTCTACAACTTCTCAAATTAGAAGCTGAGTGAAGATGTGGGCAGATGAATGATCTTAGAAATGATCTCTTAGAGGAGAAATGAGAAGTCAGAAGAGTTGACTGAAGAAAGAGAGAAATCAAGATAGGAAGCATTGCAGAGGTGATCACTGCCAGTGCTGGCTGATCCATATGCTTACTGACTCCTACAGACTCTATTTTATGGTTTTGTGAAGAAATAAAAGAAAATAAACGAAGACATTGTCCTGTATTTTTATTTTTCAAGGCAATTCTTACATCTTTTGTTAAATTTCTAGAGTCTTTTTTTTTTTATTTCTTCTACATCTTTTTTTTCTTTTTCTTCTTATTTTTTTATGTTTGGTATTGAGGATCGAACCCAGAGGGTCTTTGCCACTAAGCTGTCTCAGCTTCCTGAGTCCCTGGGATTACATGTGTGCACCATTGTACCCTGCATCTAGAGGTTTTTTAATATAGTTGGGAGAACTTTTCAAGTATTATTTTCTTGAAGTTTTGATATTGACTTTAAAACAAACTTTGGGAAGGGAAATACAGCAGACATGTTTTGGGAATGAAAATATTCCCCATAGTGTTTTCTTCCAAGCAATGAAGGAGGGGAAAAAGGATATTTGGCTTTATGTCAAAGTAATCGGCATTTTTGAAAGTCATACTCTAAATTACTGGGCATTAAACTCTCTTGAATTTTTTTTTTTTAATGAGATTTAGTAACTTGTGAGAAACAAATGTAAGTAGCAGGGGAGACTCTACTACTACTGATAATGCCTACTTGCCTTGCTTACAACCTTGATAGAGACTACACAAACTGGAACTAAGTTTGTCCAAGATCACAGGAATTACCAAGGAGGGATTTGCCAAGAAAACATCTATAGAAGGACTATGAATTTCCACTGATTTTAGCTTCAAGGTCAACTTTTGGTTTTTAGTTTTGTCAGGAGCAGTGAATGAATTACAGGTTTCTTTGAACTGTCCAAAGGCACAGGCAATGCCCTTCAGAGTCCTCTGGGTGGAAAGGCGCCCATGGAGATTGCTTAGTTAATGGTGATGCCCTGCTCAAAGGGGATTCTGTGCAGCTCATAGAACTTATTGGTTCATGACCTTGAATTCAAACGTCTGCTGCCTGGAGGTAGAGAATTGTGAGTGCAAACTGATAACCTTTAATTGAGCTGTTTTGCCCACAACTTCGTTTTGTTTATCTTAAAGAAGTTTTCTCACAGCAAATTTTTTTGATGTTTAAATCTATATAATAAACATACGGAGTTTGCTTAAGGCCAGTCTTCTCCTTTCAGGGTTTTGGCTGGGCCACCGAGATCTGCTTTCTCTATATTTGCATCTGTTTGTCTTATTTCCAATTCCCTCATCAGTCTGGGTTAGGGGAAACTGAGTAAACATCACATGGTCAGCGACAGAGACCATTTATGCAATCAAAATATTTTTTTTTAAAAATGTATTACTCCTTCTCCTGAATCTGTTGCTGGTAAAAGTGGGAAGACTTTATCCTTAGGCTGCCATCTCCAAATGGTCAGTGGTTGGTCCTTCAGTGTTTATTCTCATGCTTCTTCTAGATGTGCATGTGTGATCACCATGTGCTTTTTCACAGGTGTCTGCATGCATTAGAGAAATCCTCAGAGGAGAAAGGTCCTTCTTAAGAATTAAGTTAGGGAGTTGTACTGTTGCAACTGAACACCTAATCAGAGTCTTTGTGAAACTGGTTGATGATGAAATAGCTGGAAGTGGAAATGAGGCTTAGAGGATGGTACACAAATTATGGCCCGAACGACATATCCTGGAATGTTGTTCAGTTAATATTAACTGAAGCTGAATTATTTTGGTTAAAAATTACATTTTTATATCCATAACATTTTAAGTAAAGTACAGGAAACAAGATAAAATAAAAATAATTTTTATTTTTCACCATCTTGATTCTACAATTTTAGACCTTTTAATTGGTTTTAAAAACAAGCAGAAATATAACAACTGAGGTATTCTGAAAGAAAGTAGGGGAGATGTATTTTTAGCTGCAGATTGAATATAGAACCACCAGGAAATCAAATTTTGGAAGAGTGCTGGGAATAAAATAAGGTTTCTTGATGTCACAAATATACAAAAGAAAATATTTCTGTGGGGATGAAAGAAAATGTGGAGATACAGAAGATTGTTTTATATCCAAATATATTGATTTACTTATACTCTAGATGTATTATTGTCACAACTAAATAGTCTATGAATTGCTTTGAGTTTTAATGTAATTCTTAATTGGGAGAAGTAATTTAATTTTTGAAAAACTCACTTTTAGTTCACAGACTTCTCAATGCAGTTGCGTTTAGTACAAAAGTAGCTATCCTTCAGTTGTTTGTATTTGAATTAACTATTAAGACTTATATAAATACAAGAGTAGAAGTTAATTAACCTAACAAATGAACACAGAAGACACAGGATGCAGCTACAGGTGGGAAATCATTTCCACTGAGGGAAATGGGCAAGCAAAAGTGAGAGCCAGCTGTTCAAAGCAGTGCACACGTCGAAAGCTTTATTTCAGTCAGGGTCTCATAGAGGCCATCACTCAGAAGAAAGTGAGGCAGGAAGAACTTAACTCTAGGGTCTTTTATAGGGCAGTTTGGACTGCTTGTGTAAGGTTCTATGGTCTGCTTGTGTAAAGGTTTGTGGTGGACCATTGGGAAAAATAAGGGGATATTTCAGCTGGTGGTTAACCGGGGATGGGAAGGGGGAAGTTATATTTTAACTTTTGTTTTCTCTGTCAGTGCCCCTCTAGGGCAGGAAAACGAAACTTGTTTTATGAAATGTTGGTAAGGATTAAAGAGGGCTGCATGGATGTTAAACCTTGGACCTAATATGACCATCTGCAGTGAGACCCTGTTATATCATCTGCCCTTAGAAAGGTGTTTGACTAACTGTTGAGAATAGACTAAATATATTTTTAAAGTGACTATTTAATTACATTCCTGGGAGCACCAGGGGAAGTTGAACATCATGGCAGGAGAGTGTGGCAGAGTTAAATGGCTCAAGACAACACATCAGGAAGCAGAGAGAGAGAGAGCTCTGCTCATCAAGGACAAAATATATACCACAAAGCATGCCCCAACGACCCACCTCCTCCAGCCACATCCTCCGTGCTTATAGTTATGACTCAGTTAATCCCATTAGGAAATTAATTCACTGATTGGGTAAAGGCTTTCATAGCCCAATCATTTCACCTCTAAAATTTCTTAGTTGTCTTACACATGAACTATTGGAGGACACATATCTAAATCCATAGAATTGTTTTATATGATTTTGTTACATGCTTACATTGTGGTTAGAATATAGTTGATACTTGAAGATGCCCAAATATTTAAAATAGTGACCTATTTTAAACCACTTGGTGGTTTGATGACTGTTGCTATGCTGATGCATGGACATTTATAGGCATACAAACTATTGATGGTAAATCAAATAAGACTGGAAGATCAAAGAAAAAATAATCTTCAGTTCCCATATTGACATTCTAGAATTGTTTTCTTGATACTTTTATGCCTTCTTATATTTTATGCTTCAATGATCATCTCTTCTTTTACTTAACAAATAAATCACAACTTCTTTGGTAAAATAAAATATGCTAATAATTCAACTAAGTGCTAAAATACTAATTTGTTTAACTAAATAGTATGTGCATTTAGCAATTTGTGACTATAGATATAGCAAAATTCAACAATATCATGTTTAATAAATAACCTAAAAGAGGGTTAAAACAAAATAAATATCTTGCTTTCTAATCTCCTGACATTTCAATGATTTAATATTCAACTGCTTAAGAAAACACTAGAGGTGGAAAACAATTTCCTTAATGCATTAGTGTGTGTATTTTATTTTAAATTATCATAGTTTAAGAATAACACCATCTGTGTCACATTAGCTGGGTGAAGGACTTTTAAAGAGCCAGACTTTCCTTAAGCCTTATTTTGCAGGTGCTATGATTCATGCTGTGGGAGGGTAGTTGACAATGCTTTACTTCAACTCCATAGTCTAACTCACAGTGAAGTGGAGATCCTGTAGAGTGAGAATGGGGTACTGTGTTCATGACTGGTGATATTGTTGTTTCAATTTAAAAAACAAACAAACAAACAAACTGTACTGTTGACATCCATATGTTAGTAACTGATAAGATGCTTTTTTATTATTTTTATGCCATTTGTCTTTAATACACTTAGTTTCTTTTTTATTTTCTAACCACTGTGTGGTCTGATGACTGTTGGTATCTTGAATCATAAACATTTATAGGCATTCAAAATCAAACCATTTTCCAGGAAAATTATCATGATTTATAGAATTATGTACTCATTTTATTTCTGGTCATTAATATCTGATACTAGCTGAAAAATCACAAGATCTTTGAAAATCTTTCAAATAACAATTCTTGAATATAAAATATATTAAGATTATATACATAGAGGGAAATGAGAGGGAGGTAAGTATGAAAAATGGAATGAGACAGACATCATTACCCTATGTACATGTATGATTACATGGATGGTATGAATCTACATCGGGCACAACCATAGAAATTAAAAGCTGTACCCCATTTGTGTACGATGAATCAAAATGCAGTCTGTAAAAATAAAAAAAAAGCAATTTAAAAAAGTTATATATTCAATCTTCATTTTTTTCTGTTTCTAAATGACTAATAGCATTTTTCACTAGTAAGTTTGTTAAATATTTAAGGATTAAATGCACCTGAAAATCATTACGATTTCTACAGTATCTGTTTGTCCTTTTGTAACACAGATCAAATTTTAGAGGTTGCTCAAATTTTCTCAGGGGAAGGATACTAAGGTGGGTTATTTGTTCTTCCTAATTTGAAGTGATTGTAAAATGACAGTATAATACTAAAATAAGAACTAAATTCATTCTCCAGATATCCTACAAATAAGCAATACTTTTTTAGGTGTCTGAAACATATGTATACTAAAGTAATGTATTCATTCTTCTGAAAAAGTAAATTATAGCTATAATTTATATATATATACATATATACATATACATATATATATATGAATGACATAGTTTATGTAGAATGCTGAGAATATAATAATAACAGAAGGGACATATCTTGGATTCTGCTACCAAGAATTGCCCAGGAACTTTTGTCTTCCAATCTATATTCTGTCTCTCACAGGACAATGACTTATCCATTTTGAATGAAGCATGCAAAATAAATACCAGTAAAAGTCAATAAGTGTTTTGTTTAGTGGTTAAAATAACAAGCACTGAGCTTAAAGTTCATAGATCATTAAGAATTCCATGCTCTGTAGGTGTTAACAGTCTTCCTGGAGACATAGAAACATAGCAACTAATTTCTCTAGCATATAGTCAGATGTATAATCCAAAGTCTTCTAACACCACAGAGGAGGAAAATTTATCATGTTTGCAACTATAATTTCAAATATTGAAGACCTTTTAGACCAGGAATCACAAACTAGGTAGTTTATAGCCTGAAGACCTTGCAGCCAGCAGAGAGAAGCAGATATTTTTCTAGTAAATTTATTAGTATCCATTAAACAAATTCATTGCTTGTTTGCTTTCTTGTATGAATCTTTTAAATATGTGGCTATTGCTTTAAACCTTGCTCTTTCTTTGAATCCCTAACAGCAGTTTGGATACTCAAATTAAGGAGATTTATCAGGAGAATGTAGGGAAACACAAAACTAATATCTTAACTACCACATTCCAAGATCTGAGAAGTAGGACGAAAACTTGAACTGAATGGAGATTCTTTTGTGGAGAGAAGTTTCTTGAGATAATGTCCACCCAAAACTGTATCACAAGGCACTATTACTTTAGTCTATAAAATTCTGCTTTCTGGAAAAGACAACAGCTTATAAAAATGCACAGAATGAAAGAGAAAGGTATTTGAAAAAATGAGAAAAATATAATTCACTGAGGAGAGGGCTAAATTTAATTTTAATGTAGAAAATATAATTTCTTAAATTGTTCTCCAAACATGATAAAACAGAATGTATATTTAAAAGACTTTTAGTGGTCAGTGTATAATGTCTTATCATAGACAAAAGGGGAGGGAGAAAACTGGATCCAAATTGATAAATCTCTAAAGTAGATGTTCTAGAATAATTATCTAGAAAGATAATAATTACTTTTAATTAAAAATATTTTTGAAACCCAATAAGATTTAGAATATACAATGTGGAGAATTAGACACATCCATACATTAGGTATTGACTTGAAGATGTTTATAACATTCTTCTTGGCTACCCTGTGATACATGGAGTTTTAGTTGTATTATGTTGTTATAGAAACATCAGTATGTACATTCTGAATAAAAAAGAATATGTGAAAATGGTCTAATTTCCTTATTTTTATAATTTTTCTTATAAATATTTTTGAAGACAAAATTAAACTCTAATAATAATACATTTAAAATTTCCCCATGAGTTCTGAATATATTTAAAAGGCATTTGCTGATTTAACTACTTCTAATTATATTCTAATTTAAGCCACTAATTGATGTATCTTTCCACTTTACTTATTGGACATTAGGTTAGATTAGTGGTTTAAAGTTTTAGGTCTAAGGTCTTTCACATGAAGAATTTTTTCAGTACATTTCACCAAACTCCTACCACCCTCTACCTACATCACACCACCAACTACTTTTTTTTTTTAGTTACCCTGAATTTAACTTCCTCAGATAAATTTTCTTCTACAGTCTTTCCCATTCATTACAGATAAAAGTCACTTTTAAGATAGTCATCTGTTGCATAGTAACAAGTTCCCAGCAAATATGATAATTGTAATTTTCTTTCTTTGAACAAATTTGAGCAGGAATTAGATTCAATCTAAGTTATCCTTATTGTTACTCTGTCCATAGAGACCGAAGCACATAATAAACCACAGTAAATATTTTGATGACATTCTTAATGGAATCAATACATTTATATTTAAAATGGTGCTCTCATTTGGATCTTGAATATCCCCGACATGCCCATATGTGGAGGGTTGGTATTCTTGGGAGATGGTGGGAACTTTAATAGATGTGACCCAGTGGGATGAAATTATGTTATTGGATTGTGACTGCAAAGATAATAGTGGGCCCTTCCTGTTTTTTTCTTTATGTGTCCAGGAAACCAAGAGGTGAACAGAAATCTTCCACTACATGCTCCTGCCATGATGTAGTTTTCCACAACAGACCCAGAGCAACAAAACCTAGCAAACATGGACTGAAACCTCTGAATCCATAAGCACAAATAAAACTTGGTTTTAAGTTGATTATGTCATGTATTTTGTTACAGTATAGGAATGCTGACACAAAAGGAACCCTAAGAAAATGTATCCTAGGTAATTAGAAATGACCTGATTTCACCATTTATTTAACATTGTGTTTGTATTTCAAGCTAATGCATTAAAACAAGAAATAAATGACATATAGATTGGAAGGTAAAAAAATTAAAATTATATTTATACTAAGTATCTTATATATCCCCAGAAATATTCTAAGAAAATTACCAAAAATCTACTAATATTAATGATTATTTTAGAATGGCCACAACTTCTGAGATAATATAATAAAAATATTTACCACTACTACAAAAATTTATAATGTACCAATAAAAACTAATTAAGTCAGATTCAGTGGCACATGCCTATAATCCCCATGACTCGGGTACTGAGGCAGGGAGATCACCAAGTTCATGACCAACCTCAGCAATTGAGAGAGACCCTAAGAAACTTAGTTAGGCCCTATCTCAAAATTTAAGAAATTTCGAAAAAATAAGGGCTGGTGACATAGCTTAGTGAAAAAATGCCCTGAGTTCAATCCCTAGTACAAAACAAACTCTCTCTCTGTCTCTCACTCTCTCTCTCTCTATATATATATATTTAAAACTTAAGTTCAATCAAATATCAATAAAGTTATAAATTTAAACTTAAAGAATACAACTTCTGAATATTATAATGGATTTTGTTGTTAGCATAATAAAATTGGATAAAAATATAAAAGACATTGAAAAAATATATAATTATAACTGTCTCAACCAATTATGAAAAATATCCTGCTTTTCCTTTCAAAATCTAATAGAGATACAAATGAGGAACAAGATCACTACGTCCAAAATATACATTTATGTCTATGTGCCACCAATAGATATTCAGAAAATAAGATTTAAAAATCGTCCTTTTGCCTCAAAGTATAAATTATTAGAGATTATGTGGTATTTGACATAAATCAATGTTGCTGCATAGAATACAGAGATAGGATTCACAACTACAAGTTTGGTTTATTTTTGACAAAGATGGTGAGGAAATAAAATGAGTGAGGAATAAACATTTCAACCCCATCTTGCTAGAGCAACTAAATAATCAAATGAAAAAATACATTAATTTAAATCATTCTCTAATCATACATAAATATTAAATTTTCATGTATATAATATTGATATATGTGATATTATAGGTGATTCTCACAGCATTTTGTTTAGCCAAGGTCCCAGACGCTGTGTTTGAAAGAGTACTATATATGAAAATCTAAAAAGGACAGATGAGTCTGTATTGACAGAAAGCAGATTAGTGCATTCCTGGGCCAGGGGTGAGGATGTTGAGTTGGTTGGGCTGGAAAAAGTTATTGGCATGATGAAAAATTTCGATATTTGCTTTATGACATTTCTTGTGCTGATAGACATTTTTTTTCAATCTAACACAATGTGAAATAGTACTTATTATTGCAATGTAAATGTTAATAAAGTTGATAAAAATGATTGCATTGTGGATAAGTAGATAGGTTATTCTATGAGTGAATCAACTCAGCAGCACATGTTTAATTCAGCAGCAGAATAGCTCTTACTATGTGATATATAAAGAAATGTTTTTAACAACTAATGTTGTTTTTCGTGAAATGTCTATGTACTTCTTAAAGTTAACACTATAATCAAAGTGTAATAGTGAATAATTCAAGGTTATAAATGAGATAATTAATATAAAACCTTTCTAAGGTTACTTAGGTAAATAAAAATTAATATTTTATTATCTAAAACATGTACTGAAATTAATTTAACAAAGAAAAAAGTAAATATACCTGTTATTTAATTCCTTCTGGTTATACTATCTAAATTACTTTTGTCAAAAACTAATTTATATTGAAGCCTTAAGTTAATTATTTATATTTAGTTTATACACAAGGTCTAGGAAATACTAAGAATCCTTCATTGAATGATAAATTCAAACAGTATGAGAATAAGCCATTAACACTTAACTTTTGACAATAAATGTTATTATTAGCAATAATGAGCATATGTTCTCTTAACAGAATAAAAATTCTTTTCCTTCCTACATTTAGACTTCTGTTCTTCCCGAAGGACTGATTACATATAAAATGTTTCATTTTCTACTTTTCTTACACTTTATTACATTGAAATAAATACTAGTACAGTTATTTCTGGTTAATCACTTGATTCACACTCTATCATGCCCAGTACCAAGAGTATCAAGGGTAAGCGCCAAGGATGTGATTAGAATCCTCCTTAAGTCATCAACTGAATGCCTAAGAGGAAAAAAAGACATGGAGAAATAATTATAAAAAAGTAACACTCAGAAAAAATTGGAACACATAGACTTGAGAATAGTCATTGTTCCACGTGCCCAGAAAGAAATATTCCTAACATGTGGGTATCAAGTAAAATTCTTGGAACAACAAAAGAGTGAATTAACATTGCATAAACTGCTTTTGAATTGAACAAAGCTTTAAAAGAATACACTGAAAAATAAAATAATTATTTCTAGAAGCTAAACTTGATTGTAGAATTGAAGCCCAAAGTGAGAAGCTCTTAGAACAAAACAATTTCCATGTGCAGAACCCTGTAAAAAACTATCAGGCTCAAAAAAAAAAAAAATCAGGTAATATAACCTATTTCAGAGAGTAAAATAGATAAGAAAAAAGATGTGGAAATCACCAAGATGAAAGAATTGATGGCCAAAGACACTAAAAATAGTGTTACCAACACATTGATACTAAAAAATACAGAGAAAAACATGAAAGGGGAGGAACAGAAGATACCAGAACACATAAAGTGAACTCTAATTAATGGAAAATACAAAATTGAAGTTGAAAATCCAGAGCATAAAATAACAGATTATATATTACAGAAAAAATACATGAATTTGAAAATACAGCAGTGAAACTATTCAAATTGAAATATTCAGAGATAAAGGACTTCAAAAATTGAAGACATCTCTATGTTACAAACAAACTAAATTAGTCTGTACATAATTGAAACCTCAGGAACAGAACTAGTTCTAATAGGAGAGAGTTATACATTTAAAATAATAACAACTGATAAGTTTCAAAGTGTTATGAAAATTACAAACCAAGAAACTTAAATACCATCAACAGGAAAAATCACAGATGAAACCACACAGACAAATTATAATTTCATTATTTAGGTCAAACCCTAAATATAAATACTTAAAAGCAGCCAAAAAAAAAAAAAGTCACAGTGAAGGAACAACATAACAGACTTTTGTCATAAACCTAGGAATCAAAGTCAAAATACATTGTAGTGATGTTTTGAAATATGTATATACATTATATGCAATATATACCATATAGAATTATATTAATATATATTTCATGTATTTACAATATGGAATTGCATGCAGAGTGATGATATCATTCAAGAATAAAGTAACTCTTCGTTTATACAAAAACTGAAAGAATTTCTGCTCAATAGACCAGCACTAAACAAAATGCTAAATAAAATCAATTATAAAAAAACAAGCAAAATTATCCAGATACATATCTATGCAAACTAATCCACAGCAACCAAAAATATTAAACACGTAGGTACATGTGATCTATTATTTTATCTTTCTATGTAAATACACTTGGAAGATGATCTGCTGCTAATTACAAGTAGGAAACCCCAACCAGTATGTGCAAAGCACTATCAGAAGACTATAAAAGGAGAAGAAAGTATGCAAACTGACCAGTGATTTCAGGGCATTGCCCTAAAACCTTCCCATTTTTTCTTGGGAAATTTCTGTTGCACATTTCTGCCATGGTCTAATGTGAATAAAACTGGTGCTATCACTAGCAAATGTACTACGAGATAGAGCTCTGCCAACCTTCTATACTTGAAGAAGGCAAATGAAAACAAAGATAACACCCCAGCCTCTTGCAATGACAGAGATTGTAGGATTACAGAGTACCCAGTTGGAGAAAAGGAGTTACAAGTCTATGTGTAAAGTCTCAGGCAACACCTCAAGTGGCCTGTGCACTAAACTGAACAGAATCTATAAAGCGATGTCTTTGAAAAGTGAACTGCACTGTGGATCACCAATCAGATTTCCTATTGGCTTCTGTGTAGTCCAGTTATGAGAAGACAAGAATAGAGATACAAAGGATTTGAAATCTAAATTTAAATTCGACCCTTGCCAAAAGTAGTATAGCAGGAAGGTCATCATGAACAATGACCTAATGAAATTGAAAATTTTCACTGGAATAAGAATACATAACAATATTCAAAGTGTCTAGAAGATTAATCCAATATTTCTGGTAAGAAAACAACTAGAAAAATCTTAAATATGAAGAGACATCAACAAAAGAGTAACAGATTGCTATCATGTAACTTTCAAGCAACTTGATTATAAAACATCTTCCACAATTACATATTGTTGTGCAACAAGTGAATAAAAGAAAAAATAAATCAATAAATAAGTAAAAGATATAAAAAACTAAAAATCATAGAACTGAACAATAAAATACTAACAAAAAATAAGTGTGTAGAATAAATACCAGAATGGATGTTAGAATAGGTGAGCTTGAAGATAAAGCAGTATCAAACCACATAGTTTGAATAGGTGAAATAATCTGAAAAGAATAACAAACTTGGTAATCTGTGGGAAAATTTAAAAATCATACATATTTGGCATTGTTTGCTACATCATCTTCCCATGTAAGAATTAGTGGAGAGATACTGTGAGAGTAGAAAAGAAATATTTTTATGAAAATAACATGTGGAAATGAAAACTAAAGGGATGGTATCACATATACACATGACGTCATGTGTATACATTTCCATTCTCCAAATTTTGTAGAATATAA
This sequence comes from Glaucomys volans, assembly GCA_020662805.1. Taxonomy (NCBI): domain Eukaryota; kingdom Metazoa; phylum Chordata; class Mammalia; order Rodentia; family Sciuridae; genus Glaucomys; species Glaucomys volans. The sequence continues at coordinate 186,512 of JAJEJO010002172.1, forward strand.
ATTGCTATTTTAGTACAAGTTTTAAAAAGTGGAGTTTTGGATGGATGGTGAGAATACATATACAAAACTGAAACATTTTTATTTTAACTGCTTTGTGGAATAATTCTCCTTTCAGTTTTTTATCTACCTTATTTCCTTAATAATTCTCCCAAAGGAAAGAGTTTTCTATAGTGTACATATACTATATATATTGATAAGAATTAAATTTTGGGGATGATGATCTTGGGTTCTGGTAACTAACAAGACATAGTTATTCATAGACCATCTTCATATATCATTGTTGGAGGAAACCCTCATTTTATTCCATGTTTCTTTTACATGGATTTGCTGGAGGTTTGTCTTCTTTTCTCGGGTCTATATCTCAAATTAGCTTCAGAAGAACATTATTTGATTGCAAAAAAATATGGGTTACTACCTTCTACTGTATATTACTCTCATCTGTCCTGGACCTATGATTCCTTAAAAATACCATATTCAGAGCTGTACTGGGTGTTACATGCCAATACTTAGAGCTAATGGGGTGGTAGGAGCTGTAATGGGAGGACGGCAAGTTGAAGGCCAGCCTTGACAGTTTAGTAAGACCCTTTCCTCTGGGGATGTAGCTCTACTAGGTTCAATACCCAATACCACACACATACCCCCACCCCCCAGCCACACACACACACCAGAAAAAACAAACAAACAAGCAAACAAACAAAAACCAATACCACATTCAGGACTGGTAATTATCAATGGCAGTGAACGTTGTGGTTTAGATTGCAAGAAGAAAAGAAAGGAAGATGAAAAATGATTGGCTGTAGCAGTGTTTGAATTTTTAAAATTTAACCTATCAAGTGAAAGATGGTGATATAATGAGTAGGGTAAATGTAAGAAAGCTTATTTGGGCTGTATTCCTAGAGAGTTTGGAATTAGATTGTTCTATATTCATTCATGACTCATTATAAAGATCAAACTTGCAAATGCACCTTCTTAATGTTGGTGTCCTTTATTTTATAATCTGGAAGAAACATCAACATCTTAAATTAAAACCTATCCTGGAGGAAACCCTCATTTTATTCCATGTTTCTTTTACATGGATTTGCTGGAGGTTTACATGGATTTGCTGGAGGATCAATCCTATCCTCCAAGGATTGGATTGATTGCATTATTTTTGAATATGTATTTTTCTCTCCTTTATCCTGTCAATGAAAAAAAAAAGCCATTGTTTACTGGGACCATTGATATATCCTTAACCCATGAATATTTTTGTCAATAGATGTTCATGATATGACTTAAGAAAAATATTCTGAGTACAGGCTCTGAATGTGCTTGACATGTTTTAGATTATTCTCTTATTGTCCTGCTTTCCACCGTGAGAAAGACATGCCTAATTCAGTCAGTGCTTTCCAGGGATTTATTATGAAGAATTGGATCAGGCAATTACAAAAACTGAAAAGTTCTCCAATCTTTCATCTGTAAGCTGGAGACTCAGGCAAGCCAGTGGTGTGATTCAATCCAAGGTGAAAAGCCTCAGATAAGGGGAGCTGATGGTGTAAATCCAGTCAGAGGGCAGCAGAGCAGTTAGGCTTCTTCTCAAGCAAATAGTCATAAAGCAGAGAGCAGATTTCTCCCCCTTCCACATTTTTGCTCCTGTCAGGTTTTGAATGGATTGAATGATGTTCATGCGCATTGGGTAGGGTAATTTCCTTTACCCGGTATGAAAATGATAATCTCATATGACATAGTCTTATACACACCTAGAAATAATGTTTCATCTAGATACTCTATTGTTCAGTCAAGTCAACATGTATAATTAGCCTTCAGAGTGCTCACTTGAGTCACAGCTTTATCAGTTTGGGTCCAAGAATGATAGATGGGTGAGGCTGATCTAAAATAGTCCGTTTTAGTTCTGTCTGATTTGGTTTTGAATTTGTCACTTGAGCTGGGCTATAAACTGTAACTCTGCCCCATCAAGGGTCCAAAGGAAATGGTCATGCAGATTTACAGTGTGTCTTTACAAAGATCTCTTCATCCCAGCAGACAACCCATTGCCTAAGTGTTCCTGTGACCACATGTCCTCTCATATAAACTTGTTTGAACTGGAAGACACCTGTGTGGTTCTTCTTTTTTAAGTTTTTTTTTCTAAGTTTTAGATGGACACAATATCTTTGCTTTATTTATTTCTATATGGTGCCAAAGATGCAACCCAGTGCCTCACACCTGCTAGGCAAGTGTGCTACCACTGAGCTACAACCCCAACCCCACCTGTGTGGTTCATACTTGATTTGTGTTTAGTTTATCACTGCCATGACAGACACTGTAGGAGAGCCTTGAACAGGAAACAAGTAAGGTTTGGGTACATTGCTCCAGTGAGACAATGGGGGAGCAACCCCAAAAAACATATGAGATAACATAAATAATCACTTTTGTCAAGGATGAGAGTCTACAGGAAGGTCATAGGGGTACTATGAAGAACAAGTAGGTTGGGCAGACAGAAAGAGGTGGACCTCTGGGTCAAAGCATTTATTGGTGTTCAGAGCATGACCCAAGCAGATTTTCCACAGAGTTGTAATTGGTGGGTTTACAACTAGCAGATCTGAATCCTGTGGAATCTTGCTATGACTAAGGAGTGGTCAGCAGTCTATGCAGGGTTTGGAGGGTTCATGGGGTCGGTCCACCAGGTTGTGTATCTAAGTTTCACAGGGAGGCTTTCATCAGGAGGTCAGATACATGGATTGATCACACTGAAGAACTAGGAAGATGCTGAGAACTAAAAACGGTGCCAATATTGACTAAAGTCCTACTTCTGCTGTGAGACTGATGACCCTACAGTCGAAATGAAAGCCCAGGCAACATAAAATTACAAGTGTTCACAACACAGTTCAATAGCTTGACATCCCAGCTGAACCCAGCAGAGCCACAGGCATCATGCAGATCTGAAAAAGAGAACCAACTATTTGTTAAATCCTCAAGATTTAATTTAATTTTATTATCCTTACAAAGGTTGACTGATATAAGGACCAATAAATACTACTGTTTCCTTACCCAATTTTCCAAAATTTCTTGAAAGTCAACTGCAGTAGGAGGATGGTTTACCTATTCAAACTAAACCTTTGGATTACAGATTTATTGTTCTCTTATGGAACAGGATAAACATGTGCATTAAACTTTGTCTTTTTAAAAGCTCTGGAACAAGTGACTTATAAGGAGCTTAATATAAAAGGTAGCATTTGCTGCAGCTTGACTGCATAAAATGAGGCCTGATGAAAATGAAATATTAATATGCAGGTTATGTTAGATGCTGCTTTAGAATTTCAGAAAAATGAACAGTAATCAAATGAGGGTGTCACATAATACACAGCAAGCAGAGAGCCAATTATGTAAATGAATGCCCAAGGTTAGCATGATACAATGCTTTTTAATTTGACAAATATTAAAATCAACTTGTTCTTAATGTAATAGATGGCTGTGACAACAGTTAAAGAGCACCAAATGTTTCTGTAATCCCTTGTCAAATTAAAAATGCTGTTGGGAGTGACCTGCTTTCCTTCGTACAACAGTTGAAAGGCTCAAAACCTGCAATATTTCCTTAGTTTCAAAAACACCGGACTGAAATGTTTCTGAGATGAAAGTCATAATGACCAGTTACTTCCATCTCCTTCAACTGAAAACACCTAACAGTAGACTGCTGCCACAGTTCATTTCCAAAATAAGAAGATTTCTCTCTGAGATGATGTTTCTAGAATAAGCTGCAGGTACATTTTTACAATATCTGAATTTTATTCATGATTTTTTATAAATATTCTCCCTCAGGATCTGTGTTCCTCTTTCATTCTTTGTTACTAGCCTATTCATACAGCCAGTATGCTTCTCTGTTAAAATCATTATTCATTATCTGGTTTTCTATATAAAGTGAATTCATATAGATAATGCATTCATTAATGCACATATGAAAATGTATAATCAAATACAGAAACATAGATATATAATTATTCTACAGGAAAAGCATGCAATATTTACAAATATACTGGAATATTAACATTTCAGAATTTTTAATTTAAATTTGAAATACTAGTGACTTATTTAGAGAAGATAACATTTTTATTTTTAATGCTTAGCATTTCATATCTGAAATATAGTTTTTTCTACACAACTACAAATGTAAGAGTGTCATAAGCTATGGATTATCTTCTAACAAGAAATGACCAAATAATTTTCACCTTGGCGGTATCGTAGCAGGTGTCAGAGTATTTTTGTGTCAGTTTGCAATTTTCATCAGAAGAAAACTAACAGAATGAGGAAAAGATAAGAATTAAGCAAAGTGAGCAGCCAGTCACTTTTATAGTTAAACTTTTATCTCTAGAGATTTGGCCTCTATAACTCAACAAAAGTAATGTATTGCTTTAAATTAAACACGGTTTTCATGTCTTTAAACCTGATAATGAGAAATGATGATGGATACTTCAGAAATCTGTTTAAAATTTAAGAAAATATAAACTATTCATCAATTATTCCTCTGTTTCTGTAGTAGGATTTTATGGACCTGGGGATTATCAAATCTGTATATCTTATTTCTGAGAAAATATAAAATTTCACATATGAAAGTCTGTAAAAAGCCTAGAAGTAGGGCCGCACTTACAGTGTAATTTTGTATTTCAAATACAAAATTCTTACAAGGCCTAGAAGTAGTACTTCTTTTATAACTTTTTAAAATGTTTTTGGTACATTTTATGTCCTGAGATTTATGTTTTAACTTGGTAAATATTCATTGTCTACTCAAAATACTGTCTATTCTTGAGATTGGGTGTGTTTAATAGGCATTAAATGTTGAATTTTGTTGACAACATTGTCCAAATATTTAACATCCTTAATGAAATTCTCTTTATGGTCTATCAGTTATGGTGAAAAGAGTATTGAAACATCTATTAAATAATAAATAACACCATTGTAACATATACACATACTTTCAGAAAATAGATGAAGGGATTCTGAACAACTTACTGCAGGAATACAGGATTATCCCCCAAATTTGATGTTCCTCTAAGTGGAATTTACCTAAATGGACTTAGAATAAGTGAATCAATAGGTACAAACACATCTCTCTATAAGGAATGTCTAGGCCCAGATCCTTTGGGAACATGAACCATTGGTCATTCTTTGACCCATAGGATTTGATTCCAGGTCCTACTGACAGCAGTAGTGGAAATCCTAAACTCATTGCCACTTTCTGATTCCTAGAGCACTCAGGTGTTCAGGGACAAGAGGTCAAGAAAGCAAACATTCTTGAACTCAAGAGTTTGATCTGTCGTCAGAGGTAGTGCCTACCTGTGAGGCTTATTCTATATTGTGCTTGGAGTCATTCTAGGAAGTTTAGTAATAACCCATTCCTCAGCCCTCCCAACAGTTTTGTAAGCATTTGGTTTTCTGTATCAATTTTCTTCTTAAACCACATGAGATGGTTTCTGTTTCCTGCACCTGCATTATCTGATAGACCCATGTTATCATTAATATTTGAAGGTCAAATACAACATACCCACTTAAAAGTGATATTATCTTTTATAAACTGTGTCTGCTTTTCTTACGATTTTGTTTTATTTACTTAACAATTATTTTTTTTTGTTTATCTTATACATAATAATGTTTATTTCCCATAAGAACATAAATTTTATGGGCACGTTTAGGAACGCAGAATTTTGTAAGAATTTAATTATCTTTTCCTCCACCATATCTAGACTTAAATTTTCCAAGCTGTTCAACAGTACTGCCTTTATATTCTTTTCGCGATGTTTGCAGTCACAGATTAATAGACTTTCAAGTTTGTTCAATCTTCCTTATCCTTGATCTAATGCATGGGTTTACTTGCTTAAAACCTGAAGGGAAAATGAAAATTAAATCAATGGGGGGATGTGTGAGAAAGGGAAGGGAGTTCAGTGAATATAGGAATACAAATAAGCATAATTTCTAAACTCATTTGAATTTTATGACTTTTCATCACAGCTCTTTTTGTGCCACTGGCATGCTCTTCCTGCATTAAGTGAGTGTGATTGTCTACTTTTTTATACATTCTTTCTGCTACCACTACACATTTGTTAGTCCCTATCTCTGCTTCTGGGACAGAGTCTCATTTTTATTTATGCTACTTTAAACATCTATAGTCTACCTTAAGAGTTTGCTTAGAAAATATAAAGAGAGATTTTCTGCACTAATAAATTTGAAATTTAAATTATGGCTTATAATTTGAGTTTTTATTTGACCTGGTCAATACTGGTTTACATTTATTATCCCATCATTTTTATTCAGGGCAATCTCTTATATCTCAAGATTGCCCTGGGTTGGAATGATAAGATTTGTGTCTTCCCTACTTATACTATTTTACCTGATATAGATCTTCTATATTTTCCCAAACTCTGTCTTTATATGCATTTATTCACATATAATGCTCCATTTATCCACACTAGTCTGCTTTTATGTTCTTTAAAACATCAAGGTCACATATGCCAGGACACTTACAAACATGCTACATTCTATGCCTCCTTGTAGTATGTAAAATCTAATCTTAGCAATTACACTCCACCTTCAGGTCTTAGCAAGTTCCATAGAGAGGTGTTTTTGAAAAACCAATCATAATTTGATTGCTGTATTTTCCTTGTGCATTTTTTCACATCTAAACATTTAATCTATTCTTCATTTCTTTAGTACTCAGATTGGCCAAAGGAAACAGGTTTTGCACATCATAGTGTAAATGGTGCCCAGAAGAATATATTTATTTAAAGGAATGAAAGCTTATTCTACTGCAAAAATAATCACCACATAATCTAATGATCGGAATAAATTGATCCTCAAAAGCTATGCATTAGAAATAAACTCATAAAAGTCTGATATACTATGTAATTTGCTAAAAAGTATTTCCTAGAAATTTTGTAAATACTGATAGTTCCATGAGAAGTAGTGTGTTCATGCTTTGTGTATTTGTTTTGTGTTGTACAGGCAATTAAATATGAGATGTCTATTAGAAGTCCAAGTGGAAATTCTGCTTAAATTTTCATGTAAATAAAATTTGAAGTTCAGACAAGAAATTTTGGAATGATTATAAATTGGGTTGCCAAATATTTAAACCATGAATTTTGATAAGATCACCAACAAAGTACAGAAGAAGAAGAATAAAAGCCAAGGATTGGAATCTCGGGGTCTGCACTATTAAGTTATCAAAAAATGAGGAAAATTAAGCATGTATGATTAGTGAGGTAGGAGGTCATTAGTGAGATAGAGGAAAGGGTGAAGTGGAACCTAAGTCAGGACAAAAAAAAATTACTTTGTCAAAGACTTTTGAAGATAAAATTATGTTCAGTTAATTCCACTTATTTTGATATTTTATTTTATTATTGGCCATTCAGGCAATGTCAGCCCCAAGCCAAGGATATGTGGTTTGCAGCATTTTGTTTTGTTTACTTCTTTCTTTTTAGAGTATACCTGTAAAATACTTGATTCTGTGGAGTGTTTTTATTGCAATGTTAATATTCAAGGTAGATTGTTAAATGTTTGATTGTAAAATATGTGAGATCTTAAAGATGAAGATTATTTTTATAATATATTTAGAGATGGAAAGGTTGTAGTTATCACAAGTTTGTTGAGGGGAAAGCTACTGCCTAACAAATTTTTAAGAAATATTTTGGATAAAAAATATGCAACTGTGAAAGAAGTCCTGTTTCTTTTTAAAAATTTGTTTCTTTTCTTTCTTTTTTTTAATTTTTGGTAGCTGGGATTGAACTCAGGAGCACTCAACCACTGAGTCCCAGCCACAGTCCTTCATTATACTTTTATTTACAGACAGGATCTCACTAAATTGCTTGGGGCCTCTCTAAATTGCTGTGGCTGACTTTGAACTTGTTGATCCTCCTGTCTCAGCCTCCTGAACCAAAAGGATTACAGGTGCAAGCCACTGCTCCTGGCCAAGAAGTCCTGTTTCTAATACTAATAATTAGATAGATAAAGACTTTTTCTTGTGAATTTTTTCACATCTAAACATTTCATATATTTTTTATTTCTTTAGTTCGTGGATTGACCAAAGGAAACAAATGTGGATACTATAATTAGAGTATTGACTTTAACAGCATTGAGATAATTTATAATTTTTAGAAGTGTAATTTCATTGGAGTTAGAGGGAAATCTGAAGAAAAGAAATGAAATTCATAAGGAAATTTGGCCATGACAAGTATAGATGATTATTGATTCTTAAAACTGGTGTCACTTCTTTGGGTCTTTCACTGAAGTGCCCATCGATATTCACTTTTCCCCATGCTTTTTGTTTTGGTCATCTAGAATTATTTCCCTAAGGATCGTTTTTTCTTTTTAATTTAATTTTTTTTAATAACTTATTCATCAGTTGAATTCTCACAATTTCATAACTGCTAAGGATTAACTCTTTTTATTTTAAGTTTTTCAGGGATTCTATATGAAATTTTAATGGAAGCACTTGAAAATAACCCCAGCACATAAAGTAGCAATTAAAATTTTCATCATTCTTCAAGTGTTTAATAAAGTGGTGAGGTGATAACTTGGAGAGTGCCATATGCTGAATCATTTGTGGTATTTATATACTTACTTCATATGCATGTTGAACTTAAACTGCTGGAAAACACACACAGGTGCAAAAACATACATATACATAAACATAACTGCACAGCAGTACAAAGGTTACTGGAACTGAAGGCAGAATATCTGGAATTTAGGCCCTACTTTCCTTCCTTCTACAAGTTGCTCTTAGGTATTATTCTAGAAAACGTTTTTTTATTTAAAAAAAAATGTATCATACTTACCAAAAATGTTTGTTGTGGGTTTGATATTTAAGAAGGCTAGTGAAAACCATAGGTACATTATAGCATATTTATAATTCATGGAATAATTTCATATATATCTCCAGTGAATAATTTAATTGAAGATATGTTAATTCTGATGTTTATATAAATAATTTATTACCAAATAATGTATCATCATAAAATTGGACAAAAATTATTGTTTCCTGACCTTGCTTAGCATCACAACATATAACAGCATACGGTACCTTTAATATAGTTTGAAAAGTACATATATTCCTTATTAGTATATAAGTTTTGTTAAATGTAAAATATGCTTTGAAATATCTCCTGTGTTAGGAAATAATTTATATAAGAATGCATACTATTTTTTGTTGTTCAAAAGATCATATTCAGGGATTGTGGGCCTGGGGAGCAATGGCCTGGTTGGTACAAGGTTCCTTATGGGCTGATTGATGTTCTGGAACTGCACAGAAGTGATGGTTGCACAGCAAATTGAAGGTCTTAAATGCCACTGAGTAGTCTATGTTAAAATAATTAATATTACATGATGTGGATTTTATATCTATTTGAAAAACTGCAAAAATAGCATAATTGCTAAGTATTTTCTAATCATTGGGAAAATTTCCATTCCAGGTTTTCTGTATAGCAAATAATATGGTCATCTTGCCTAAATTTTACAAAATAACATTTAAACTTATGTTCCAATTTAGACAATATATTACATGGTTATTCTATTTCAAGTTCAGAAAATCAGTATTGTGTTACATGATACAATAGTCCTTTCTTATACTAGGAAAATGTCAATATTTTCACAAGTGTTTGAAAATTCCTAAATAACATAAATATTTAACTTGGATCTGAAAAATCAGATTGCCAAGTTAAAATGATATAGCTTGAAATAGTACCTCCAATGTGAACAGAACCTTCTAATTTCCCTGCTTTTGTTAATCTGATTTTCATATTGAATATTAAATAGCATTTGGACAATAAAAGCAACTGTTTTTTTTGTGAAAGGTAATATCATGCTGTTTCCCCAAATAATTCACTTATTTTTCATCTTTGGTCATATTGACAAGTATCTCTTCGTTGGGTAATCAAATCATAGTAAATTCTTAGTTGCATTTCAGCACCTTAGTTTTCTGAGAGCTTTTTCCTGCCCCTCAAGGCCCATTAGGGTATGCCGTGGAGGCCATTAGTGAATTACAGCTATTGTACCAGCAATCTACAGTAAAATTCAAAAGATTACTTTGTTGTAATTTCAGTATTTTAAAGGTCTGTGACACATCATTAAATACATGTCACATAATGGATGTTTATATCTTTCGGTATCTCACTAAGGTTAAACATTTTAATTTGTAAATTAACCTATTATTAGTAAAGTAGGGACTTTTATAATACCAATGACCTGATGTCTTCAATAAGTTAATGGCTTTAAAAAAACTAAAGAAAGGGGATTATTAGAAAATGGATATGATTTAAAGCATCTGTTTTCTAATTTTAATATGTAGACCTTTTCTTGTATCCTGATTTATGCAGAGACACATTTTCTTCTTCATACAAAAGTGGTTGTGATAATGAACTGATTTTATAGATATTAAGGGATTGTTTTAGTTGACTTTATGTATAATACTGGCATAGTGTTTATGTTAAAACAAACATTTTTACCTTTCTGAAAATTGCTCAGTATGTTGAATATTTTATTTAAAATAACTATCGAAATAAGAAATGAATTAAATTAAGCAAATAAGCAAATAGCTAAGTGAATGAATGAATTTACTTATGAATAGTTTACTAAAGAACTAAAAGTGTGTGGGTGCATAATTTTTTTTTTTAAATTGGTTGTCAAAATTGCTTGTGAGGGACGTGTAGCTGAGTTCACCATATTTTTATCACTGTGAGAGTTCCTGGAGAATTGAAAAGTTGTCACACTTGCTCTCAAATAATGTTAAATCTTAAACCTTAATTCCATCCACTCCTTGGTTCAAACCACATTACATACCTAACTAACAAAAAACTGATAAACTATAAGAACAATTTCTAGAAAACCTTTTTTCATTGACTATTCTCAATTTTGAGTATATGGAGGACAAGGATTGTGCCGACTGTTTCCCAAAACTACACTTTTTTACCACTAAGTAGAAATACCTCTTGGAATTATTCTTTCCTCACATCACCGTGACTAAAAGCTTATAAGGCCAGCCTTCCATATTTGTGAGCTTTATATCCATGGATGTTAAAGCAGCCCCAAATCAAAACTGTTTAGAAAAAAAAAAAACATTACATCTGTATTGAACATTTTCAGACTTTTTAAAAATTTTTTCAGATTTTTTTTGTCATTATTCCTAAACAATATAGCATAACAGGTATTGATATACAATTAACATTTTATGGTGTTATAAGTAATTTAAAGTGCATGGGAAGATCCTGCTGGTTACATGCAAATACCACATCATTTTATGTGAGATTTGAATATTTTAGGATTTTGATTTTCTTGAGAGGCAGTCCTGGAACAAACCCTTATGGATACTGAAGGAAAACTGTACTTAAAAAAAGACTGTCATTTGACCTGGGAATATAGCTCAATGATGGAACACTTGCCTGGTATGCATTAGGTAGTGGGTTTGATCCCAAGCACCACCTGGGATGAAAAAAAAACTGTTACTGTTTTCTCATTCACTTTAGTATTACATATGGCAGGAAAAATGATAAAAAGTTAAAAGGACAATAATTATATCTTTAATTAAGTGAATTAATATCTCTCCAAATGAGGACTATTTTTCCAATTTAAATGATAGTATATTATATTCACAGGTGGAAATAATAATCCTACTATTATTCCTGGAGAAACTACATGTTTATGAGTCATCAATATCTCTAAACTTTGTTTTGTTAATAAAATATTCTCTTCCCAGGCTTATATATTTTCAAAAATTCACACTGTGGGAAAATTTAAGTATCAACAATTAATAAATTCATGGTAAAACTATGTTTTGGGAATTGAGAGTTTCATTGAACCTAAAAATACCTCTATAAATCTATTTTATTTCTTCATAAATATAAAAAGGTGGCAAATTTCATACATACATGCTGTACATGTTCCCATTGCAAATGTATATTGCAAAGCTTTTAATTTACAGTGTACAAACATCATTCCATAATTGTAAAATATTCCATATTGGCTTAAATAAATGTGTAAATCATTAGCTTTAGCTTGTCATTTTGAAATTATGTGTTAAAACTTAATATTATGTATGATTTCAAAGCACTGAACATGTGTTGAGTCTTATTTGTGGACTAACATATGTTCAATTTAGGTCAGATTATATTGTTAATAATTTTATCAATGTGAAATTTGTTAATATCATTTTTATTGTCCAGAAAATATAATCAGTTTTGTCAAATGGTCTTTGTTCATTTGAAATGAATGTGAATATCCTTGAATTGTAAGAGTTCAGTGACATATGTTAAGTAGATAATCTTAGTAACTCTTGTACAGGCTTTATATTCCTTTTATTTTTTTCATTCTTGTATTGTTTTGTTTTAATATACTTGTTCTATGAGCTCTTTTTTATTGTTTTATTTGCTTATTGATTCATTGAGCACAAATGGAGTACAGCTATTGTTTCTCTGGTTGTACACAAAGTAGAGTCACCCCATCTGTGCATTCATACATGTACACAGGGCAATGATGTCTGTCACATATTCTGTTATTATTCTTACCCCCCACCCCAACCCCACTCCTCCCTTCCCTCTATGATATCTATCCTTCCTCCATTCTTGCAACCCTTCCCCCCCGCATTATGCATCATCATTCATTTATCGGAGAGACCATTCGGCCTTTGGATTTTTGGGATTGGCTGATCTCACTTAGCATAACAGTCTCCAACATCATCCACTTACCTACAAATGCCATAATTTTATTCTTCTTTATGGCTGAGTAATATTCCATCATGTATATATACCACATTTTCTTTATCCATTCATCTATTGAAGGGCATCTAGGTTGGTTCCACAATCTAGCTATTGCAAATTGAGCAGCTGTGAACATTGATGTGGCTGCATCACTGTAGTAATCTGATTTTAAGTCCTTTGGGTATAGGCCAAGGAGTGGGATAGCTGGGTCAAATGGTGGATCCAAGTTTTCTAAGGAATCTCCACACTGCTTTCCAGAGTGGCTGTACCAAATTGCACTCCCACCAGCAATGTATGAGTGTACCCTTTTCCCCACATCCTCGCCAACACCTGTTGTTGCCTGTGTTCTTAATAAAAGACATTCTAATTGGGGTAAGATGAAATCTTAAGGTGGTTTTGATTTGCATTTCCCTTATAACGAGGGATGTTTAACATTTTTTTCATAAATTTGTTGATTGTTTGTAGATCTTCTTCTGTAAAGTGTCTGTTCATTTCCTTGGCCCATTTATTGATTGGGTTATTGGTGTTCGTGGTGTAAAGCTTTTTGAGTACTTGGTAGATTCTGGACATTAGTGCTCTATCTGAAGTGTGTGTAGCAAAGATTTTCTCCCACTCTGAAGGCTCTCTCTTCACATTGCTGATGGTTTCCTTTGCTGAGAAAAAGCTTTTTAGTTTGACTCTATCCCAATCATTGATTCGTGCTTTTATTTCTTGCGCTTTGGGAGTCATGTTAAGGAAATCTGGTCCTAGGCCAACGTGATGAAGATTTGGACCTATTTTCTCTTCTATTAGGTGCAGAGTCTTTGGTCTAATTTCTAGGTTCTTGATCCACCTTGAGTTGAGTTTTGTACAGGGTGAGAGATATGGGTTTAGTTTCATTTTGCTGCATATGGATTTCCAATTTTCCCAGCACCATTTGTTGAAGAGGTGGTCTTTTTTCCTTTGTATGTTTTTGGCTCCTTTGTCAAGTATGAGATACCTGTATTTATGTGGGTTTGTCTCTGTGTCCTCTATTCTGTACCATTAATCTACCTGTCTATTTTGGTGCCAATACCATGCTGTTTTTGTTACTAATGCTCTGTAATATAGTTGAAGTTCTGGTATTGTGATACCCCCTGCTTTGCTCTTCTTGTTAAGGATTGCTTTAGCTATTCTGGGTCTCTTATTCCTCCAAATGAATTTCATGATTGCTTGCTCTATTTCTATGAGGTCCCTCATTGGGATTTTAATTTGAATTGCATTGAATTTATATAGCACTTTTGGAAGTATGGCCGTTTTGACTATATTAATTCTGCCTATCCAAGAACATGGGAGATCATTCCATCTTCTCGGATTCTCTTCAACTTCTTTCTTTAGTGTTCTGTAGTTCTCATTGTAGAGGTCTTTCACTTCGTTTGTTAGATTGATTCCCAAGTATTTTATTTTATTTGAGGTTATTGTGTATAGGGTAGTTTTCCTAATTTCTCTCTCAGAGGATGCATCACTTAGGAATAAAAATGCATTAGATTTATGAGCATTAGTTTTATATCCTGCTACTTTACTGAATTCATTTATGAGTTCCAGAAGTTTTCTGGTGGAATTCTTAGGGTCTTCTAAATAGAGAATCATGTCATCAGCAAATAGGGATAGTTTGAGCTCTTCTTTTCCTATTTGTATTCCTCTAATTTCTTTGGTCTGTCTAATTGCTCTGGCTAG
>JAJEJO010002172.1:201313-230858 GCA_020662805.1 Glaucomys volans
GAAACCCACTTGATCATGGTGCACTATCTTTTTAATATGCTTTTGTATGCGATTTGCTAAAATTTTGTTAAGAATTTTTGCATCTATGTTCATTAGAGATATGGGTCTGAAATTTTCTTTCCTCGATGTGTCTTTCTTTGGTTTTGGTATCAGGGTGATATTAGCTTCATAGAATGAGTTTGGAAGGGTTCCCTCCTCCTCTATTTCATGAAATACTTTGAGGAGTATTGGAATGAGCTCTTCTTTGACGGTCTTGTAGAACTCGGCTGTGAATCCATCTGGTCCTGAACTTTTCTTTGTTGGTAAGGCTTTTCATGACTTCTTCTATTTCATTGCTTGAAATTGATCTATTTACATTGTCTATGTCCTCCAGATTCATTTTGGGTGGCTCATATGCCTCTAGGAACCTGTTGATGTCTTCCAGGTTTTCTGTTTTGTTGGTGTATAAATTTTCAAAGTAGCTTCTTATTATGTTTTTTTATTTCAATTGTGTCTGTTGTAATATTTCCATTTCCATCACGAATTTTTGTAATTTGGAGTTTCTCTCTCCTTCTCTTCGTTTGCGTGGCTAAGGGTTTTTCAATTTTGTTTATTTTTTCAAAAAACCAACTTTCTGTTTTGTCAATTTTTGAACTGTTTCTTTTGTTTCAATTTCATTGATTTCAGCTCTGATTTTGATTATTTCCTGACTTCTGCTACTTTTGGTGATGATCTCTTCCTCTTTTTCTAGGACTTTGAGCTGTAGTGTGAGAACATTGATTTGTTGACTTTTCATTCTTTTATTAAATGCACTCCATGCAATGAATTTTCCTCTTAGCACTACTTTCATAGTGTCCCAGAGATTTTGATATGTAATGTCTTTGTTCTCGTTGACCTCTAAGAATATTTAATTTCCACCCTAATGTCTTCTGTTATCCATGCATCATTCAATAGCATATTATTTAATCTCCAGGTCTTGGAGTAGTTTCTGTTTCTAACTTTATCATTGATATCTAATTTCATTCCATTATGATCTGATAGTATACAAGGTAGTATCTCTATGTTTTTGTATTTGCTAAGAGTAGCTTTGTGGCATAACATATGGTCTATTTTAGAGAAGGAACCATGAGCTGCTGAGAAGAAAGTGTATTTGCTTTTTGATGGATGGAATATTCTATATATGTCTTTTAAGTCCAAATTAGCAATTGTGTCATTGAGTTCTATGGTTTCTTTGTTCAATTTTTGCTTGGAAGATCTGTCCAATGGTGAGAGTGGCGTGTTAAAGTCCTCCAGTATTATTGTGTTTTGGTCTATTTGATTGCTGAAATTGAGAAGGATCTGATTGTTGTACATGGATGCACCATTGTTTGGTGCATAAATATTTATTATTGTTATGTCTTGCTGATTTATGCTTCTTTTAAGCAGTATGAAATGTCCTTCTTTATCCCTTCTGATTAACTTTGACTTGAAGTCTGCTTTATTTGAAATGAGGATGGAAACTCCTGCTTTTTTACTCAGTCCATGTGCATGGTATGTTTTTTCCCAACCTTTCACCTTCAGTCTGTGGGCATGTTTTTCCATGGGATGAGTCTCTTGAAGGCAGCATATTGTTGGGTCTTTCTTTTTAATCCAGTCTGCCAGTCTATGTCTTTTGATTGATGAGTTTAGGGCATTGACATTCAGGGTTATTATTGAGATATGACTTGTATTTCCTGCCATTTTAGCTTTTTTGGGGTTTTTAGCTTAACTTTGTTTCTCCTTTGATTGACTCTCTCTTTAGGGTAATTCCTCCCCATGTTGACTGAGATTGTTGTTTTTCGTTTCTTCCTCTTCAAATATTTTGTTGAGAATGTTCTGTAGGGCAGGCTTTCTCTTTATGAATTCTTTAAGCTTTTGTTTTATTTCGTCATCAAATCTGAAGGTAAGTTTTGCTGGGTATAAGATTCTTGGTTGGCATCCATTTTCTTTCAGAGCTTGAAATATGTTGTTCCAGGCCCTTCTTGCTTTTAGGGTCTGGGCTGAGAATTCTGCTGATATCCATATTGGTTTCCCCCTGTAAGTAATCTGATGCTTTTCTCTCACAGCCTTTAAAATTCTATCTTTGTTTTGTATGTTAGGTATTTTCATTATAATGTGCCTTGGTGTGGATCTGTTGTAATTCTGTGTGTTTGGTGTCCTGTAAGCCTCTTGTAATTGATTTTCCATGTCATTCATCATATAAGGGAAATTTTCTGATATTATTTCATTAAACAGATTATTCATACCCTTGGTTTGTATCTCTGTGCCTACCTCAATCTCAATAACTCTTAAATTTGGTCTTTTCATGATGTCCCATATTTCTTGGAGGTTCAGTTCATGATTCCTAACCATCTTCTCTGTTTGTTCGACTTTGTTTTCAAAATTAAATTTTTTGTCTTCATTGTCTGAGGTTCTGTCTTCCAAGTGATCTATTCTGTTAATTATGACTATTGAGTTTTTATCTTGGTTTATTGTTTCCTTCATTTTCTTATTTCCTTCAAGGATTTGTTTGTTTTTTTTCTCAGAACTTCTATCTCTTTATTGAAATGATTTTTTGCTTCCTGCAATTGCTCTATTAGCTGATTATTCATAGCCTGAATCTGCTCTCTTGTCACATCATTCTCTTCTCAGATCGTTTTAATTATGAACATTCTGAACTCCCTTTCTGTCATTCCTTCTACCATTCTGTCTTTGGGTTCTCTTGATATATCATCTAGTTTTGTTTGGGATCCTTTTTCCGGTGTTTTCTCACATTGCTCGTGTATCTTCCCCTCTAGTAGTGCAAATCAGAGGGACTTCAATTTCCCTGTAAAGACTTAAAGTGTCCTTGCAGATTTCCAGTAACTCACCTGATGTTTGAGAGGTGCTTGATAAAGCTGTGACCCAGGAAAGCTGCTGTCCTGCTTCCTCCAGGTTGGGAATGATCAATGCTTCTGAGCAGAGGCAGCCTGGTGTTGATAGGCAATCAGATTCAGCAAGGTGCTAGACCCTGGGCCAGGGTGTGGACCTGGGCACTAGACCCAATTGTGGTGGGGGCACAAAACTGTGCTCAGGGATGAAGACACTGGGCTTGAGAGCCTAGGCAGGCCTGAGCTCCTCACTGGGGGCTCAGTTGGTGGCAGGTGATCACTCTCTGCCAGGGAAGCTGTAAAATAGCGCCGAAGGGCCCAAACTCTGGAGCCGGCGACTCCCTCCGCTCCAGGCCAGACCTTCCCAGGAGACACCTTGCAGTGGCGGGGAAACCGGAGCTCAGCTCTGAGAACTCAGGCAGCCTCAGATGGTCGCCCTGTGCCAGGGAAGCTGCAAAATGGCACCAAAGGGTCCAAACTCCCTGCCGGAGCCAGGGACTCCAGCCCTTCCAGGCCACACCTCCCCAGGAGACACTGTGCAGTGGCTTGGAATACCGGAGCTCAGCTCTGAGGACTCAGGCAGTACCAGATGGTCACTCTTTGCCAGGGAAGCTGCAAAATAGCACCTGTTCTATGAGCTCTTGAGGAAGGGTTCTAAGCTCTCACATTGGACATAACAAATTATTGTTGGTTTATGTGTTATCTTTATCAGTTTTTTTGTTGTATGATTTGAAGCTAATTTTATTGAGTGGATACTGATTTTGGAAGACTGATATTTTACCATCATGAAATATTCATCTTTTTTTATTAGACTTCTTGCCTTAAGCCCAATATTTTTGAATACAAATATAGATCTATTATCATTATTTAGTTAGTGTTTATTTGATATATCTTCATCTTTTTATGTTTATTCTTTTGTGACCTTACACCTAAAGCTTATATGTTATAGACTCTATTATTTGTTGTTGTTTCTCAGACCTACTTTAATAATCTTTTAGTTGGAGTCATTTGTCTGTCATTCATTTTAATTATAGAGTTATTTGTTTTTATATCTACAGTCATTATTTTGCATTCATAAAACTGCTTTATATCCTTTTTTGTACATTTTGCATAATTTTGATTAACTGATTGTAATTTTCCATACATTCATATATTGCTTTATATAATCTTTTACTATTCTATCAGTTTCTAGAGAGGTGCTCATATTTATGCCTGATTTTTTTGTATTATAATTTTAAAAAATGTACATTAATCTCCCACATTTTATATTGTTGCTGTCATATTTAATATTATATTCTTTTTTAAAATTACATTTGATTCAATCATTTTCTGCATATAGTCAATCTGCAATCAGCATTTATTGACACTTGCCTACATTTCTAACCACTCCATTGTTGTACTTTCTTCATATAATTCAATAATTCTCACTATGATCATGTTCCCTCTGAATTAGAACTCTTACATATATTCTTCTTACTAAAATATGATTGTGATAGACACTTAAATTTTTGTCAGAAAAATACTTATGAACAATTATATAAATTATATATCTGCTGAGTTAAGAATTTTGAATTGAAGGCAGAGACTGTAGTGCAGTGGTAAAGTGCTTGCCTACTATGTTCTAGGCCAAGTTCAATTCCTAACACACACACACACACACACACACACACACACATACACACAGAGCTTATGTTGGTAGTTATTTTCCTTCAGTATTCTAAAACTTTTATTCCATGTCTGATTGGAGTTATTTGTCTAGAAAACCCAACTGTCAGTCAGAACATGGTTCCTTTGACAATAATGTATATTCTTTCCCCTAGGCTGTTTTAGATTGTTTTTGACTTCCAGTTGTCTTACTGTGATCTTCCTTCAAATGTTATAATTATATGGTTTATGACTGGTAGACAGTCTTGATTCTAATGGATTAATCACCACACTACCCATTTTTCTCTATTAGCTGCAGTGGTCTTGAATTCAGCTTAACTATATAATTTCTTAAAACAATAGCACCATATTACCTGAAAGACAGAGAGGAAAAAGCATCAAAGCATGTTCAATAACAGCATAGCAATAATCTCCTGACTTCCATGGAAAGCATCTGACACCCCAGCCATTACATAAGGAATGCAGATGTTCACAAGAGGAGAGACTGTTTTGTAGACAACCTCAGTTCCAGAAAACCATGACTATGGAATTGCTTTGACTAATCACATTTCCACTCAGTAAAATCATCACTCAGGGAAAAGTGATTAGATTATATTCTCTAGGTAAGCCACATCTCAACCATAACTACTCATTATTCAATCATCAATCTCAACAAGTAATTATAGGAGCTTGTTCTGGAACACAGCCTTTCTTTAGATACTCATTTGTCTTAGATAAAATAGTTTCAGGTCAATCCTGAGTAATTCCATGAATAAAAGTTATATAGGGAATTAAAATGCACAAATGCTTCAGGAATCTAAAATTAAAAATTGTTTTTTAAAATCTTCTAATCCTGGGGTTGGGGTTGTGGCTTAGTGGTGGAGTGCTTGCCTAGCATATGTGAGTCACTTGGTTTGATCCCAGCACCACATGAAAAAACTAAATAAACAAAATAAAGGTATTGTGTCCATCTACAAATAAAAATATTTTTAAAATCTTCTAATCCTTTCCTTCTGTTTTACTCCTACTCTGTTCTTTTATTCGCTTGCTATAGTTTACATAATTTTTTTTGAAAAATAGTTCTTAAAATAGAAACTACTAAAATTATTTGTTAAGGCTATTTGAATTTCCCTCCTCAAATTGGACCTATGTTCATAGTGTCAATGTTTATTCATAGTCCTTTACCTACGGGACTATATTCTTCATGAGCCTTTGCCAACTATTATCTGAATATTTCTACATATATGGTAGAAGTATTTAACTGTGTGAATAACTTTCCCAAAGGCGAATTTATTTCTTCTTTCAATTTGTCAACATGCATGTTTTATTAGTCTAAATTTAAGTCAAATATCCATTTTCACCCCCAGAGGATTGTTTTCTACAGGCTGTTACTTGTATTTAAAAATACAGGTGTACCACAGATATTTTCATCACCTTATATATTTGTAGAAAAATTAATGTAATGATTAGCACATTACTCATTAGTTATTATAACAAAATTATTTATACTATGTTGGAAAACAACACAAAAATGCTTTATATGCCATATATTTAACATAATTGTTGGTACTTTTTTGCAAAATTTGTTCTTGTCTCATGTTCTCTACATTTCTTACATTAGAGTCCTTAGAGACCAGTGCTCAGTAAACTTCAAGTTTCATCTTACTTGGGTTTATAACAAGCCACAAGAACACATTTTCTTTGACACAGGTTTCTAAGAATCAGTAGGGAAATATGCTCACAGGCCTTCCATGGGCTCATGGAAGTATTTATCATTATCCTGATCATTTCATCAATTGTACTAGAAGAGATACAAGTTTCTTTTCAACTCCTGGCATCTGGCTAAAAGGAAGCTGCAATAAACCCCACAATTGGTAGAGATGACTTTGTATGCTATAAGCATACAATGGAGTGGACAAATATATTTCTTTACAAATTTATTTATTTATTTATTTGTTTATTTATTTATTTATTTATTTTGGTACTGGGGATGAAACTCAGGGTCTTGTGCTTACAAGGTGAGTGCTCTACTACTGAGTTCTATTCCTAGCCCTGAGTTTTCAAATACTGACTTTACTATCCTGAGGTTCCAGCATTCCAAATCATGTTTTTTTAAACATACATAGCCACATTGAATTTTGTTAATAAATCTTTCTTTCATGAGCATACACATCTCTCCAATATTTCTAGTGAGTTTAGTTTGGTATTAGTATTGCAATCTTTGCATTTAGCCTTACCACTTTTCAGGCCAGACAGCCAAATATGAGCAGTTTTCCTGGAAGTGAATGACATGTAAGACTCTGTGGACAGCCTGACTTGTTATCATCATTGTGTGTAAGCTCCCAGAAAGTAAGTTTCCCTTTGGATCTACACATTCAGTCTAGTTCTCAAGGTCCATGAGGTCCTACACATTGAGGATAGTACTGATTAAACTAATACAGTGCTGTGTACATTGAGTATTTCTACAATTAAAGCAATTTAAGTAAAGTCTATGTCCCAAATAGTTGTCCCTAAATAAATTTGTTGTATTCCATATCCAGGGAATAACCTGAATAAACTCATCCTGATTCACTGCAACATGTTCATCACATGTCATATGCCATTAGAGTAAGTCCATTTCAGCTCAGAGGGAATATTTATTTGCAGTCTGAATAAGAATCAATATTATAACAATAATAAAGAATGCAACCAAAGTTAGAAATTCTATCCTGCTGTATTCAAATAGAGTATCATAGTGCACAGAATTATGTCTTTCTTTCAAATCATCAAAGCATACTTGTCAGGTAAATTTCATGGTTTGAATTAATTTAGCTCTTCTCAGAGGATAACAAATCAGGAATGTTTTTGAGAACTAGTCATGAATTGATGGAGTATTTAGAGAAACAATTCAGAACATTCTCTTATACTTATATAAGTTCTTTGAAGAGAGTGCTCAAATCTCTTCTCTGCCTCATTATCCATTTATGTGCTTCATTTTTTTTCTGTGACAATTTACCCATATTTTCCATTTATTACCTGTCATTATGCAGACTTGGCATAACAGATGGGAGTTTCTGAGTCAGCCATATTATCCACTCACAGTGAAAGTTTCGGGATAGATTTCCCACAGTTTCTTCCTTAGTTTGGACTCTGAAAGACTACCGTTAGAAAAATCAATAAAATAGAATTCCCTATATACTGAGAATCTAGGGGTATATAGTAGAACTAGTTCGGGCTTTGAAAGAAAGTCACTCTGTAAACTACTATTATCTTATTCTGAGGAGTTAAAATATTGTCCTGAGTAGAACATTTCCCTCTGCCACCTGATCTGGTACAATCTAGCAAGGTAATAGCAGATGTTTGCATTGTGAGAGAGAGAATTTTGTGGCCCCATAATTCACTCATTACATGCCTCTATTCCCACCTACACATGTAAAACCTTTCCAAAGATCAATGTAGGCAGCACTTCAATCTCTTATTCCCTGTTCTGGTGTCTATGGCTGTGTAGCTATTCGTAAGTTTACCTTAACACTGAGCAAATTACCTCAGCATAAAAACAATCAGCTATTATGCTTGTAAGATACATGGGCTCAAGATTCAAACAGGGCACAGAGGGGATGGTTTATTTCTGCTCCATGGTATCCTGGACCTGAGAGAGAAGAATTTCTGGAGGTTAAATTGAAGGAGAAGTCAGTTGGAATAAAGCTACCATGAGCCAAGGAATGCAGGCAGCTTTCATAAACTGAAAAGGGAAAGACATGTATTCTCTGTTGTGCCTTCAAAAGGAATATAGTGCACCTAATGCTTTCATATGAGCTCTGTAAGACCCAATTTGGACTTCTGGCTTCCAGAATTGTAAGAGTAAATATATTGTTGTAACCTCTAAGTTTATGGTATTTTTTTAACAATAGCAATAGCATTTGTAAGTATCAGCAACATGAGATGAAATATACAATCATCAGTAATGAGGTAAGCCAAATGATTATTCCTCTGATCTTAATAATAGGAGAAACTATGCTACAGCTATCCCTTGCAATGGATGCTTCATTCAACCCTTCTTTCAAAAGAGCAAGACACCATCCAGGAATCCTATATGGGCTGATTTGTTTCTGTGAAAAGATGGTCTCTAATGAGATTTAAAATGCTTGTATCATTAAAAAAGGTTGACAGAAAAATAATGATAATGGGAATAGTAAATGTCAATAGAATTTTAATTTAAAACTCAATTGGACTTTAATATTTAATAAATAACTGATAACTAAAAAGGAGAAGATTGATAGATTGGTATAATTGCTAAAAAAAAAAAAACAAAAAAACAAAAAACTAGTAGAATACTGTTGCCATCTAAGTGAAGGCAAACTGACCCCTGCTCAGACAACAGAAAAACTGGAAGAGACTAACAAACATATCCCCTTAATCTTATCTTGTATAAACTTAAATCAAACAATGAAAAAAGAGCTGGTAAGAGGTAGAGATTAGACCTGGGTACTGAATCATATCAAAGTTTTAATGTGGGAGTAGAGAAAGAGGAATGATTGATGGCATATTATTATTTCATCATAACTTCATCTGGAGTTCTAAGCCTGCATACTGTGGTTAAAATTTAGTAGCCAGGAGTCGAATTCAAAACTCTTTTGGGAATAGATAGAGACGCAATATACATTGGAAGGCAAGAAGAACACAATTAGATTACTATGATTGAAAGACCAAGGGTACCTTCACCCAGTAGTAGCAATCACTGGGGTTATGAAGAGACTATAGATTAAACTTTGCTATGGCAAGTTAGCCTCTTCCGTGCCAGAATGCATTGTTGGAAAAGATGAGAGTATAAACTGGAATAATTATCACTGATGGCCTCTAGTTGGATATTAGGCAAGTGTGAATATTGTTTTAATTATCACAAATGATGTAAAACTACTAAGTTGGAAAATTTTAGAATTGCAGAATCAGAAGTTTTGTGTTCCATAAAAGAAAGGTGGAAGAAGGCCTACTAGACCTTAAATGTTCACTAATAAGAGCCTCTGCTAGCTTCTAAAATAAATAGATTCTTCCTGAGAATTAAATGTTCACTCTTGTGGAATGAATTAAGTAGTTCCACTAAAAGTGTTTGCTGCCAGGTTCAATGACAGGCCAAAGTGCAAACTTGACTGTTAGACCTCCTTAGCTAGGAAGATAGCTAAAGTGTCTTTTATTTTCTATTTCATTTTTGAAGGAAGACAAGCAGTCATTACTTTTGTGTTGTTAGCTTTCTCCTTCTTTCCTTGTCTCCTCCCTCTTTCATTTCCTTCCTTCTTTCTTTTGTTCCTTCTTTCCTTCCTTCCTTCCTCCCTCCCTCCCTCCCTCTCTCCCTTCTCCCTCCGTTTCCTCCCTCCCTCCCTCCCTCCCTTCCTTCCTTCCTTCCTTCCTTCCTTCCTTCCATCCTTCCTTCTTTCCTTTTTTTTTCTTTTCTCTCCTCCCTCCCTCCCTCCCTCCCCATCTCCCTCCCTCTATTTCTTTCTTTCCTGTTACTTCTACTACCTTGGGAATAACTGAGCAGTAGATGAGTGCATTCACTCCTTTTCCTGAGTCTGAGTTTTCCAGCATACTGTTACAGCCTCATGAAATGAAGTTTAGAAATTCTTGTCACCAAAAGTTAGTGAATTCATTAAATTAATAAATTTTTAGCACTGCACTTTTATGAAAGGGAAGCCAAGATATTTTGGGAAATGGAATTGAACATATGACTATTTAGCAGAGCATATGTGCTGTATGTAACAGGATATGCAGTTAATGGTTAATTAATCCATCTAAACTATAGGACACAGACCAACCTCAAAAGTCATTAGGAATATTTTTGACAAGGACCACAAAAGATAGTTCACAAAAGCATGTAATGTATACTATCTTTATTGTAATTTTCTAACAATAAAATTCTGTAATGCTATAGGAGGCTTTTAAGATTTTGGTGGCCACCTATACTTTACATGAATATCCTATCAGCATTTATAAATCAAGTTGCCAGAAAGAAATTTGAATTTGTATGGTTCGGAACTAAAAGTGGTTTTTAATACACAAGAATTTTGTAGTCCCACCAGTGCCATTAATGATACACTAACAGATAAGAACAAATTGAACCTCAAGAAGAATTTCACTATTTTGTTTTCTGAATGATTTGAAAAATGCAAATTACAAGTTTGTCAAAAAAAATCAAGCTATTTTACTAAAGAGAGTTTCTGAAATTTCCAAATATCACCATTTGCCTATTAAAATTAAAAGTTCTGTGTGTGTGTGTGTGTGTGTGTGTGTGTGTGTGTCTGTGTGTGTGTGCACGCGCCAGGGATTGAACCCAGAGACACTTAACCACTGAGGCACATCCCCAACCCTTTTTTTAAAAAAAATTATAGACACAGAGTCCTGCTAAGTTGCTTAGGGCCTTGCTAAATTGCTGACACTGGCCTTGAACTCACCATCTTCCTGCTCAACTTCTGAAGTGCTGGAATTACAGGCGTGCACCACCACGCCTGCCTTAAAGTTAAAGGTGAAGATTTCAAAGTAGAATCGAGGGAGGTTCTTATCATTGTATAAAAAACATAAAAGTCTTGTGGCATTGGGGTATTTAAGATACTAGAGCATAAACAAAGACCTTTCCTGTTGGGAAAGCAAATGGATTCTCTTTAATTGGATACACTATAACAGTCTGCCTTCCAGGGATGCTAGTGCATGCCTGTAATCCCAGTGGCTTGGGGAGGCTGAGGCAGGAAGATCACAAGTTCAAAGCCAGCCTCAGCAACTAAAGTGAGGTGCTAAGCAACTTAGCTAGACCCTGTCTCAAAATTAAAAATAAAAAGGGCCGAGGATGTGGCTCAGTGATTAAATGTCCCTGAATTCAATGCATTAAAAAAAATATTTCCTCTTATTGGGGAACACATCCAGGATCCTGTGGAGATTATAAAAGAAGAATTAAATTTGACTCTTAGCTTTAAACAAATCCAGAGGAAAAGTGCAAATAAAAAAAAATTACTGGTTCAGTTGGTATTTAGAATTCAGAAGCAAATGCTTTCTGATCCTTGGAGTTTGCAACTTGAATATATTAAATCAGAAATCATAGAAGTGCTCTGTCTATATAACACCAACAGAAAAGTGCATTCTTTAGTCATATGCTAAAGTGCAATACAATAAAATTCTGTACAGGAAAAAAGAAGGGCATTATCTACATATAGCTTTGTGTAAAAGTCCTGGAGGAGAAGAGACAGGGAATAATTGGCAGCAGGCTCAAGCTCATTCTACTTGGCTCCAAACTGAGACAGCACAAACTCTGCTTCAGGTGCTGCTTATGTTTTGACCAAAATTGCATCTGAGAAAAGAAGTAAGAATTTGGCACAAAGGTTTGTGTCTCACTGTCATAACCCTGTAAACATTTTATTGCAGGCAATGAGAAATAAATGCATTAAAATGCCAAGTTTTGTACAGTTGTATCATTCTGCTTCCCCATCCTACAAGTTTCAACCTAAAAACACAGGTTAATAAAAATGCAACTGGAAAGTAGCAGATTGTATTTTTTGAGAATGATTCTAATTCTTTCTCTCATCAAGTTTCAGTTAGGATACTTTTAATTGACCTGTCTTAAAATTTGCTACTTTTACTTTTTTTCTATATATATAATCTACTCACTTTTTTGTCTTGTATAATTTAATGTGTTATAGTATAACCAGTTAAATAAATATACTACATTCTAATTTCACATGTTCTAGAATATCCTATGGATTCCAATTAACTTAAATCCTCTACATCTTTTCATTTCTGTTCAAAATTTCCTATATATTCTCAAACATATTAATCAATATTAGCTAAAGTTCTTTTGGAGATAAGTACAATACTTCAATTGTCTGTTGATATATTTCAAAACTTTCATAAGTAAGTTCTACTCAAACGGTAGGTTGCTTTCGTTATTTTGTGTGTATATATGAGCCTAAAAAAGTCTCACAATGCTAGATATTCTGAAGAAAGAAAGAAACTTTAGAATCTTCAGAGTTTATTAATTTCCTCTGGAAAAGTTTAATCTTTTCTTTTTCTAGGCAGATGGAACAGTGACTATTTTCATTTATTATGGAGCATTTGATTTCAAGTATGTTACAATCCTCATAAATCCAGGCATACCTTTAATTTACCCTTGTGTAATCTTTTGTTTTGCATGCCCATTGTTCTGGTGGCTTTTGTCTCCTGAAACTTCCCAAACTGTTCTGTTTACTCCTCAGAGACATATGTTCTGGTACTAGGAATTGAACCTAGGAGATGTTTTGCACTTGAGCTACATCCCCAGTCCTTTTTCATTTTTATGATGAGACAGGACCTCACTATATTGCTGAAACTGGCCTCAGACTTGCAATCCTCCTGCCTTAACCTCCTGAGTTGCTGGGATTACTGGCATATGCAAACATGCCTGACTCTTTT
Organism: Glaucomys volans; assembly: GCA_020662805.1. Lineage (NCBI taxonomy): Eukaryota > Metazoa > Chordata > Mammalia > Rodentia > Sciuridae > Glaucomys > Glaucomys volans. Next base: position 214,213 of record JAJEJO010002172.1, read on the forward strand.
GACTTTTAATAGTGATGTTAGTCAAGAATTTGAAATAGCTGCAGGATTCAGCAAAAGTATTAAAAGAGAAGTCAGTCATGCCTTTGAAGTTCCCGTGACTGCAACAAAAATTTTTCTGGAATCTCTATCTATAGCAGTGCTATCAACTGGGTTATTCTCTAGGTTCTCAACTTTTTGTTTTAATTTGAATTAGCAAATTCTCTCAGAGTAGAAGCAGCTAAAGTAGCTAGATCATCACTCCAAGATTTTTCCTGTTTTCTGTACTACCCCCTCTTTTTTTCTTCTCATAGAAAGCTTTCTGTTGTCTTCAAACATAGCATATTTAAATTTTGTTTGACTTTTCCAGCTTAAGGAGGACCAATTAGCTGTCAGAAGCTCCATCTCACCAGGAGGGAAGGTATATTAAATCATAGTTGATTAGAATTTTTCTTCATAAAACAGATTTTAGAAGTTATTGTTAGACTTATATTTTGGAAGCCAATGACATTTTTGTGTATAAAATATAATATATTTTGTGTCTATATAACAGCACTCCAAACATACAGATTTGGTCATAGATATACAACATGTATTTTGAAAAATAAGTAGCAAAAAATGTGGACGCAAAGATCTTATTTTTATTATTTATCCTTATAAAAATGTGCCTTTTTTGAATAACAAAATTCTACCAGCTTATTGAAAATATATGTTTGAATTTTTTTCACAACGAGGATTTCTGGACCAGAATTAAATGATTATCAAATGATGCAATATATGGTAGAAGTACGTAACTGAGGTTGTGTATATGTGTGTTTTATGTTGATGTCCTTATGTTTTTTATTTTCTGGTGAAAATGTGTAACAATAAAGTGTTTAGAGAAGAAAATTGAGATGTTTCCATTTAGTTAGAAAACATTGTTTAAAAAAACTTATTGGATTATAAGATTGTTTCCCGTAATATAGATGTACAGTATATATGTTATTTTTAAAAAAATCATAGCCGTAGTTAAAAGTTTCCTCATATTTAATAAGGTGGATTATTGTTATTCTTAGTAAGGAATGATGCCATATTGCTCTTTCTTATTTCTCCCATAGTATACACAATCTTTATCAAATTTTACCTTTCTTTTTGCATAAATCATAAGGAGAATAATTATTTAAAATAGTCAATGTTGCATTATCACTTTTATTATTACTAATAACATTGTTACTCATTTTTTACCACCAAGAAATTTCAGGGAAATACTGAGTAATTAAAAGGCCAGCTTTCCTGTGAGTAAATTGTCTTTGTTAGAATTGGGCCACAATACTGGTTCCTGGTATTCTGGGCCTTGAATACATTCATGGCATCTTCCTTGAAACCAGAAAACTTTAGGCATTCACTCTGAATGTGAGAATGACATGGAAAAGTTCCAGTTAGGACTACAGCTGATTTATTACATTGACAGATTTCTGTTACTAAAAGTTTACTTGAAGTTCATTTGCAAATTAGCAGAATGGACTATTTCAGCGCCTATACAAATGTGGCCTTGAGCTATTAGAAGCTGTGGTAATATACATATTATCATAGGGAACTAAATTTTGTTTGCTGAATTTGGTTCCTATCTTTGTGGGTGGATATTCAGGTTAGTGTCATTTCTTTACTAGTAAATAGAAAAGTTAATACTAATACTAAGTGTCAGTACAAGGGCGAAACCATGTTCTTAAATTCTCAGTTATTTGAGTATGGATTCAGATCATATGGACTAGAGCGTGGGGAGCATTTATGACCCATAATTAAAACCAGGCGTTGTGTACTGCCAGACACTTCTGGCTTCTAGGAATTGGCGATCATTAAGAGATTGTTCCAGATCACCTGAAATATGTGGCTTCTCAGAGTAGCTCACTGCCCAGGAATTTGCTGGTCCTGCTGGGATGACCGGCTAGAGCAAATGGCTTCCTTAACTCCACCCCGTCTTGTTCCTCAGAGAAGAAGCTCCTCCTGGTCCCCCTTTTGCCTGTACTACTATAAATAAAGGAAAGTGGGCTCCTCCATTGTTATGAGAGCCAGATCTGGCATGGTTCAATCTGTCACCCCCTTTGATTTAAAAAGATAATTTTTTCCTGTGTTTTTCCTATTCAATAAGTTTCTTAATGATTACTACGTAGCTGGCTCATCCTGCAGACAGAAACCCTTTCCCTCACCCACAGTGAATGTGTGGCTACACTAGAGAAATCAAAATACTCTATATTATAGTAATATACCTTAAATGTCCTGGGTCGAATGAGTGTTCTTAAGGACACTCATTTTAATTAATTACATCGGAAGTCTGTTTCATTAGTAAGTATACATATGTGTACACATGTTCACATGTATACATGTTTATTATTAATTACATAACTGTCCTATGTTTTTAATTCTGGAATTTCAGTGTTCATTTGTTGAGCAAATTTTTAAAAAATATTTTATATATTACAAACTGATTCAACAAATTGCAAAGTATAGTTTTTTGTGTAGGGCATTTATGATATGGGTAAACATTTGCATATATATGTATTTATATGCCTGTGAATATTATATATATGTGTCCATTGGTGTGTGTGTGTGTGTGTGTGTGTGTATGTCTCTCCCACTGAATTTATTGTTCCAAAGAAAAATTTCTAAACCCCAAAGATCATAACCAGTTATGAACAAGAGAGTGATATTTTTTACTAATTTTCTTTCAAGTATTTTTTCTAGGATTTATAGCACAGCCTCTCCATGTGAAATCAATAACAAAAGGAATTATCTTCATCTCTCAATGACTATCTTCATGTGATTTTTCATTTACTCCCTGGTTTTTAAAAAGTCACAATAATTATAGACAAGAGTTTACCATAATTATTATTCATTAACTATCTATACTGGCCCCTTCAAATTTACTCTTGAATACATTTTTAGAAGCTGCAACTCTTTCTATAAGATGTAAGTTATATTAAGGGGTAGAGAGAGAATGAGGAACAGATTTTTGTTGAAGTTAGTTTCTTTTTCATACACTAAACCAAAAATAAATAAAGAAAGAAAGAAAGAAAGAAAGAAACAGATAGATACATGAAAGACCCAACATGTGCCAAGTTAGTTCAAGGAATATTTGAAATAAAATAGCATAATTTTAAAGTCCAGTTGATGTGCAAAGAATGTTCAGTACACTAGTTTAAATAGTAATATGCTGAACTACTACTAGAAAACCTCCTTCACTGAAGTTTTTAAAAAGACATAATAAGTAAATAAATAAACAGCCATGAATGGAAAAGTGAGATTAGTTAAATTGCTTTTGCCTGCAAGAACAGAAAAACTTATGATATAGTGTTAATTTATTTCATGCATCAAAATATTTTTCATGGGAAGATTGTGACATTTTCAATGTCACTGACAATGGTTTTCTGGGGGGTTATCTTTTAAGAGATTAGTTCCCATTATTCCCTGGTTTAGTATTCTTCACTCCCCAGTAAAAAAAACAAAAAATTGAAAAAAAAAGCTTTAGATTATAATCCTCCTCCACCTAACCCGACTAATTTTGGAAGTTGTGGTGAATCAGGACCTGCCTGTCTCCCCATTAAAAAATTGAAGTTAAGTGGTGAGGGAAATGAAAGGGGAGGTACTGGAAAGTGAAATTCTTCATATTATGTTGTGTGTATACATAAACATGTAATAACAAACCCCAATATTTTTTATAATTATAATTTACCGCTGAAATAAATTTTTTAAAAATGAAAAAGAGCAGCTAATCCTTCTCCATGTCCTGATACTAAAGACCAAACAATTGAAGGTCCTAAATGGGAGTTTAATTCTTCAGGAAATACCTCAAAAATGAAAAGTACAGTTTAAAATTCAACCATAGAAGGTACACTTCCAGGGCTGGGACTATAGCTCAGTTGGTAGAGTGCCTTGCCTCATAAGCACAAGCCCCTGGGTTCAATCCCCAGCACCACAAAAAAAAAAAAAAAAAAAGGAAAGAAAGAAAAAAAAAAAGGAAGGTACACTTCCAAAAGCTGCATCAAAAGTGACTAGTGGTGGCAGCAATTAGATCTTGAAGTGGTACAGAAGAAGTGCTGAAAAAAAAAAAGATTTGTTGTTTTGGTAGGTGTAGTGGTACTAATGTTTTCACCCAACTAAATGTGGTCATCTCATAAAGTACAGGACATCCAGCCAATTAAATTCTAGGTAAATAATAAATAATATTTTAATGAGTATATTCCAAACATTACATGGGGTATACTTATACCAGTTTTCCTGCTTCTGGTTATCTGAATTTCAAGTTTTGCTGGCCACCTTGCATTTTCTTTCCAAATTTGGCAACCATACTTTTGGGTTTAACCTCCAGATGTATAGTGAATTCTGTGATCTATCCAATATCCTTTTATTAAATATATTTTTCCTTCAATTTAGCAAATTCCTTTTTACTGAAAGCTTTGCCTTTACAACTCGCAGTGTCATAAAAACAACAGTTGTTTATTTTAATCAGAGATTGAATACTACAGAAGAGCCCAGTATGTGTTGAGTTGAATGCTAGTACTTGTGGCATATATGTAGAATAATTATTTAAATTGTAAAATTGTTTAAGTCTGAATTTGGAGACAAAGCAAGAACTCTTAAAGATAAAATCTGTTGACCACTATTGGGTCTTGAGTATAAGAGAGGCTGTATGTTTGATAAATGTGTTAAAATAGTTATGGGTAGATACCAATTAAAGATGAGCAATATGGCATTCACAAGAGGCCCTTTCACCCTTTGGCTAGAGATTCAACTTGACTACTAAGCAGATTACCAAAAACCTGACAGATTTAGAAAGCTTATTCCAGTTAACATTCATAGGACCAGACAAATGAAGGCCAGAGGCTCGAGAGAAAGAAACAAAAATAATCCTGATCCTTCAAATATATTTGAGGCATTTTCATTTAAGCAATTCTTGCTGACAACAGACATGAAAACTTCATTTATGAGGATATAGTTGCAATGGAACCTGGAAGTTAATTGTTGATTTCCACAAGATGTTTTGATATCCATGTAAACAGAATTCAGTGGAGGAAGAAACCATGAATGAAAGAGAATACAAATAATAAATTCTACAGAAAGTCAAGCTGAAAGAATATTTTGTAGAATCAGACAGTTTAGAATTAAACAAGTAGCTCCATAAACATGTTTTCCTGTGATGCAAACTATACTCACTACTATTCTGTACTCATCTAAATGCTCAGATAGGAATAATAGTATTTGATCTACATTATTCTGAGACAATTAAATGTATTTATATATACATAATTCAAATCTATAAAAAATACAAAATTATTGCTATCACTTCAGATCTATTTATCAAAATATAATATGAATTATGTCAATATTTGGATTTTGAGATTTGTGGACAATACAACTTTTTCTTCATGTAAATGTACTGCATGAAATTAAAAATGAATGTATTCTGTAGCTTTAGGAACATAATTCAATATAGTTCACCTTAAACAAATATATTTTAGAGGAAGCAAACAGAAAATTTGGCCCATATAAAAAGAAAGATAGAGAATAATGAAGGTAAGATAAAAATTGACAACATAAAAATAAGCATCCAAGGTAACAGCAAACAAAAAGAAAACACTATTATTGCTAGGTAGTTATGATAGTGATTATATCAAAAGGCTACAAATATCATAATTACCTAGCAACAACAGACAACAAAAAAAATTCAGTAACCCTGTTCTTTCCTTCCAAAAGAACAATATCAGAGAAGAAATGGAACACATGATAAAGAACTTATTAATCTTATAATAGGAAAATGTGTATTAATTTTATAACAATAAGTAAATGTAAATAAAATAGATAAATTTTTTAAAAAAATATGACTTACAAAAGCTGAAAAAATAAATAGAAATTCCTTGGAAATGATATTTTTTTAGCAAATTTTGTTGCTTTAATTTTGTATCCAAATGAAAGAAGATAAATTATGAATTCTATTTGAAAAGATGCACTAAAATAAATTCTATAAGCGTAAAGCCATGACTATGCTAAAATTTACTTCATAACTCACTTCAGATGAGCTAATTTTCAAGGAGCCATGCAGATAGATTAGACAGATTAGACTGATTAGATATGAATAGAGCATAGATAGATAATAATATCAATTTTAGTGGAAATAAGTAACATTGTGAAGTCATGATCACTATTGGAGTGTGTATTCATTACAAAAAAAAATGTAAAGACATTTTTGAGTTATCTAAGTTAGATATGGGTATAACCAATGCACCAAAATTCAGTCTTTTATAAATAGTTTTCAAAAAATGCATATATTATATGCATATAATAAATGTATAGCATTGTATATATTAGCACTTTAATAGTACTCGCCGTTAAAACAATGAAACTATCAAGAATTGTATATATAAAATTTTTTGTATGGATATATAAATGAGTACTTCACTACATATGTTATATGAAAATAATATATGATTAAAGTCCAGCTGCACACAAAGATATTGGCAAAGTATAAAAAGCAGTCAGAACATCAAATTTCACTCACTCAATATTAATAAGGGGAAAATACAAGAGAAAACTAGGATTTTAACTAGGATTTTTACATGTAATTAGATTTTATCAAAGAGGAAGGAAATTACTTTCATTGGTGGCCATTTTTCTATATACATGACAAATTTATATAAATGTTAATGTCATTACATATAATGCACATATCACATTATTTTTAAATACAACTGTGTATGTGTATATCAAATCTCCCCCTCTAAGTTTCATATTCCCAATATTGGCACTAAATTCTTGTTGCCACCTATCCTAGAAGGTTAGTAATCTTATTTTGGTCATGCTGATTACCTTGAAAAGATTCTTGTCTTCTTGGACATCACAAAATATATTCCCTAGTTTTCTCAAAAGAGCTGCCTCTCTGGTTTCAATATTTTGTTTGGTTTTCTTAGATAACAATATCTTTTCAAAGTAACGCATCTTGTGAGTTTATTCTGAGAATTTGGTTTAGATTAGTTTGAGTGAGGATGAACTATTTATACTAAAGAGTCAACTTGCTACCAGAGTCTTACCAATGTTTCACAGCACCTTTAGTTTTGCTCTGGCTAAATATTCACCTAATGCTGGAGGGATTCAGAGTGACTATCTAACAGATCCTTCCAGAAAGTCTGCAGCAGAGGAGAAAGTGGATTATAGACAGAGAATCATACACTTGCCCTAAATGTTTTCTAATCAAAGTGTCTTGAGTTATTTACGCTTAAATTACCAGGCAAGTAATATTGCCACATCTAATGTTAGGATGTCTAACATTTCTGTTTCTGTGAATCAGAAATTTTGTGTCCTCACAATGAAGAAATTAAAAATTTTTGTTGGAGTACTGGTGATTGCAACATGTAGGCATTTTAGACTTGAACCTAAGAATACCAGTTTCAAGATCATAGAATTTGGGTTGGGGATATAGCTCAGTTAGTAGAGGCCCTGGGTTCAATCCCCAGCACCACAAGAAAAAAAAAAAAAAAGATCATAGAATTCCCTAAGCTACCCACCATATTCTGTTTAAATATGTTCTAAAGAATTAGCATAACATTATTATGCTGTTTTTAAAGGATTCTGGGAATCTCAGATATGTATTTTTGAAGGTACAGGGAAAAGACTTATAAACATTAAAAGCCTTTGCATTAGGATTAAATATAGTAACGTGTACCTTTATTAATTTGATATAAACATTGTTTAATTTTTAAAAATTTGTCAAAAAAGATATTCATTAAAGGAATAAACGTATTGAGGACGGCATTTTGCAAAACAAGTTGATGGAGCCACTTGGATTTCTGTAGTGAAAGTTTCTTATCCTCTCACTCTCCTAGATAATTAAAAATAATTATATCACTGTTTTTTCTTTATTTTCTCACAGTAGTACTGTTTATGCATAGAAATGTTTGTAGGATTATATGGGAATTATATTTTGTTGATGCAAAATAGTTAATACTTTGTTAAAAATATGATGTTAAAATTCCAGATGCCCCAATTAAATTACAAGTTTCCTAGCATCCTCAGCATGGGAATAAGAAAGGAGAGGCATAAAATAAAACATGTGTAGAGTCCCGTTGGGTTCATCGATTTTCTAGGGTTGGTTGTGTTGATAAAATCCTTCGGCTTTCTTTTCTTAGCTGCCTTATCCTGAGTCCCAGGTGTTAGACTTTTATTTATTCTCTTATTTTATATTTCCCTCAAGTTTTATCTGTCTGTATCCCCTTACTTGTTTGTTCTGGATTCTAGTAGCCTAACTTTAACAATCTTTTGAGACCAAATGGGGTTTGGGGTTCTAGAAATGCTTGTGAAGGAGACTTTCTTACCTGCATTCCTCTAGTTCACTTTTAAAGTTCTATGTGAACTTGTTTCCATTATTACATACTAGTGTCTTCTTGTGGCATGGCCTTTAACCTTTCTATTTAGGACAAGGAGATTTTAGCTAATTGTTATTTCACAATGATGAATCCTTATTAGAAAAATTATCACTATATTATTATTGACCTGGAATGTGGCATATAGCTTCTTCATGATTAAGAACTATTTACATTATATTCTAAAAAATTTTTATCATTGCATTATAAAATTTATGATTTCCAAATAATCATATATGAGAAGTAAGTGCTAGTAAAATATCCAAAACAAGGTAAAAACACATGCAATTTCAACCTCTATAAAATATGGAAGGTACAAGGATGTGAGAAAATATTAAAGAAATATTGTTAAGGGTCATTTTAGTCTTTGTGTTATGCATATAAAACATTTAAAAAGATTTATTATAGTCAAGGGATTTAAGATGAACACTTGCTTTGATTATGAATGAGAAATATATTTTCTAATACTTCAGATAAGATGTTGCCTGTCACAACTTGGTAAATGATCAACCTAAGATTTGCAATGATGCATCAATATAGCATGAAGTCTAGGTCTTCTTGGTTTACAGACAAGGTTCCTCCTGTCAGAAAATTTACAATCTGGTTTGAGAGAAATATACTTAATAAACAATTTCTAAAGAGAAATCTTTTGAAAAAATGAAAGACTATAATGTTTCAGAGTTATTTGAGTTACTTGGGACTGCCAAATAACAACAGTCATGTAATGTCCCTGTGAGAAAATTACATTGAAAATTGTTGTCATTTTTGAAAAATGGGAACAATGGCTAGTTTATTTGCATAAATCAGAAGGAGAGGAGACTCAGGGAAATCAGATAAGTAGTCTTGCTTTTCAAAGAATTTTTAGAAAATGGTAATGAGTAATGAATTCACTCTTCTAAATAAATTGAAAAATTGGTATATTTTTTAAGAAAAAAATTATGGGAACTTATTTGGATTTTTTAAGACATTTTGTCTGGTAGATATGATTAGACTGTGACATGGCAATACAGAAAATACCCTTAGAAGGCTATTTAATCCTGAGAGGAATTTATAACATTGGCCACAGTGACTTCATCTCTAATGTTTCAAACAATACACCTTCAGCCTTTTAAAACTTCTAGTCAATTGAGATTCATCTGATGAATGAGGAACTTTACCCATTGAGGATTTTGTGTGATAATTAAGCTGTGACCACAGTCCCTTACAAAGGCTTAGATAACAGGCCTCAAAGGAGAAAACTGTACCCTATCCTGTTCCCAGTAGACATGGTTCTGTGCATTGCGGTCTCTGAAGGGGGTTACAGCCAATGACTTAACACCTTTTCCCCAAGTTCTTATGCACATGTACCTTCCTACTTCAGAAGCCTCTATTGAAGGCCCTTTTAATAGTAATTCTTCACAGATGCCTTCCTTGAGATGCCTCTGTTGAGATCTCTATCACAGAGACCGAAGGTACACTTTTTCCCCCACTGTAATACAGTACTCAGTACCATTGTACTCAGTACCTAGGCTAATTCATACCAATTAGATCAGTTTCTATGGGAAGAGAGGAGAGGAATTCTGGTCTTTAACAAGCATTACCTTCAATTCTTAGGAAAAAAAACAAAACAAAACACTTGAGATCCACAAAGCTAGCGGTTTCTAAAATATGTTTGCATTCAAATAAGATTATCAACTTTTTTTCTGTGTTAGTAAGAGCTGTTGTAAATGTTTTTGAGACAGGGAAACAGAGATGTTCTGAGCTTAAATGATTTGCCAACGTCAACAGCAAACAAATTTTAATTATTATTTCCATAATATTATTCCTATAAGATAAACCATATAAATTTCTGGTTTATGGAGGTGAAATATAGGCACAATAAAATTCCACCTTTTTTGATTATACCAATTGGTGAATTTGACATGCACACATAACAATCTAATGACTACCAAATCAAGATGTAGAATTGCTTCACTTTTGAGTCAATCTTATCCACTCTCTCCTAGATCTAGAAAACAATTGTCCCTCTTCTTTTCAAGTATTTATCTTTCCCCCTTTTATTGACAGCCTGATAAGTATAATCAAAGAAGATCCAATATTTTCTGTCTGGCTGAATTTGCTTAGCTTATTCTGTCCATTCAGTCCTTTGTTGTGTGTCTAAATGATTTTTTAAATTTTTATTACTATGCAAATGTACTGATATACTATGACCTATCCATTTACCAGTTAATGCTACATAGGTTGTTTCCACATTTGGGTCATTAAGAACAAAATTGTCTTAAACATACCTATACCTTGTTTTGGCTAAGGTATATTGTTTTAAAATTTTATTTTGTGTAAATATCTAATAATAGAATTATTAACTTTTGTGTCATTGCAAAGTTCATATTAAGTGTTTTTTTTTATTTTAGGGTACAAATTTTCATTTTTCTGGTGTATGTGAAGTTAAGTCACACTGTTTGTGTAATCATACATGTACACAGGGTAATGATGTTTGTCTCATTCCATTATCTTTCCTTCCTCCAGCCCCCTCCTCACCCCTCATTTTCCTCTATACAATTCATCCTTCCTCCATTCTTCCCTTACTCCCTCCCCACCCTGTTATTTATCATCCTCCACTTATCAGAGAAAACATTTGGCCTTTGGTTTTTTTTGGGATCGGCTTATCTCACTTAACACAATATTCTCCAACTCCATCCATTTACCCTCAAATCCCATAATTTTATTCTTCTTGAAAGCTGAATAATATTTAATTGTGTATATATACCACAGTTCCTTTATCCATTCATCTATTGAAGGGCATCTAGGTTGGTTCACAAATCTAGTTATTGTGAATTGAGCAGCTACAAACAATGATAGATTCAAACTAAAAAGCTTTTTCTCAGCAAAGGAAATAATCAATAATATGAAGAGAGAGCCTACAGAGTGGGAGAAAATCTTTACCACGTGCACTTCAGATAGAGCACTAATCTCCAGAATTTATAAAGAACACAAAAAACTTTAAACCAAGAATATAAATAACTCAATCAATAAATGGGCTCAGGAACTGAGTAGACATTTTACAGAAGAAGATTTACAAGCAATCAGCAAATATATGAAAAAATGTTCAACATCTCCAGGAATAAGTGAAATGCAAATAAAAACTACCCTAAGATTTCATCTCACCCCAATTAGAATGTCTATTATCAAGAATACAAGCAACAATAGATGTTGGTGAGGATGTGGATACACTCACTCATTGCTGGTGGGACTGCAAATTGGTGCAGACACTCTAGAAAGCAGTATGGAGATTCCTTAGAAAACTTGGAATGGCACCACCATTTGACCCAGCTATCCCACTCCTCAGCCTATAAACAAAGGATCACATTAAATGTTTTTAACCACCAAACACAAACAAAACCCAGAGGATGTAAGAACTTAGTGAATTTCTGTATATGTCTATTTCCTTGATTGTGATGATGTATCATAGGCATTTGCATATGTCTAAGCTTATCAAAGTGTATTTATTAAATGATCACAATTTTTGGAATCAATTGACACCTCACAGACAGTCTTGGAAACATCTTATTAAATGCCTCAACAAATTGTTTATGAAGTGAAAAATATGCAAACATACATATTTTCCTAGTTTTTGTGTAGATAAAGTAACAGGTGATAAAAGAGATTTACTAAAAAAAATAGAGACAAGTAATATTGCATGGTAAAGTTTGCATTTAAAATATTTTCCAGAAATTGAAAATGTAAATATAAAGCAAGTAAAAAATATGTAAAATACAGAACAATATTAATAAAAGTAATAGCCAAAACTTAGAATAATAAAATTATGTAAAAAAACTCTCAGAACTTTAGATTTACATGTGAATAATCATACACAAAGATATTATAATTTATACATTAAATATTATATTTTGTTTTCACTTAATATTTTGTTTTAAGATTATTCTTTAGTGAACTAAAAAAGATCAAATTAATTACACATGTTCTAAGGCACCATTCACATTTTGATACCCAAATTGTCAACTATGCTTTATGCATGTTTCCAGATTTTTTTAAATTAGCATGGTCATGTACAATGTATCTATATATTTATATTTCTAATTATATGCTCATTTACTATGATCTTTTTTATAATTTTAAAGTTTCTTAGTTTTACATAAATGGAATCCACACACACACACACACACACACACTCACACATACATACACCACACATATATCCTTTTTCATGTTTTTTAACACAATGAGGTCCTTAATAATTTTTTTATCCTCATTTCAAGATAAAGACAATTTTTTTCAGTATATACTTCCATATACATATTTATATATATATATATATATATATACACACATATATATATTCATGCTATTTAAATATTTAAGTCTTTTCTTGCTGATGGATTCTTCTCTGTTCAATATTTTTTATTACGATGAAAAATGCTTTATTGAGAAATTCTGCAGTTCTATCTTGGCCCACATGTACCAGTGTATTAGGAGGATATATTATTAGAAGACAAAATATTCATATATTTAAATTGATGTAACCTCCTAAACATCCAGTTTTATAACATTGCTATAACTGCAGCACTAAGGGAAGCTTCTTGTGTTAACTCAGATAATTGATATGCTAGAAACTATATTTTTACAGAATCAATTGGAATATATAACTTGTGTATGTGTGGTTAATGTTCAATCTAGATAGTTTTCATTACATTGTTCATCTGTGAAATAATTGTTCCTGTAAATTTCACATTTTTCAATTGTGTTCATATTGCTCCAGGAGGGGCACTATTTATCTTTTTTCACTGAATATACTAATAAGGTGTCTCTATTGAATGTAGGTAACCTTTTGGGAAATGTTGGAATATGAAGGCACATCAAAGCTTCCCTTGATATGGGCAACATTGAACTATTAATATTTTTCTTGAAAGAATCCACAGACCTTTCTAAGTCACTGGGATTTATGCTGGATTTATTTCCCAGTGTTGGCCTAATTTGCCACCCAGATCTGTAGTAGATCCTTTTCTTTCAATTTCTAAGCTGTCACTATACATCAAAATTTGTTACATTGGTTACTGATAAAGATTTTTATTTCTTTTCATTACATTGCTTCTTCTGTGGAATGATTTTTGTTCTAAATTTCACACATTTAATTGTGTAATTTAATTTCACACATATAATACATGTATAAGTAACAATGCATTCATACTTTCTTTTTATAATGAAATAAACACTGAAATAGAGTTTTGATTTACTTGTGCAATAACAAAAGAGCGAACAAAATCAGCTTTTATTTCCCTCAGATAAAAATTAATAAAAAGGGCTGGGTTGTAACTCGATGGTAGAGTGCTTACCTAGCATGCTTAAGGCCCTGTGTTAGATCCCTACTACTGGGGAGGAAATGAGGAAAACTTTATATAATACTAACTATTTTACAAAAATAATTAGTACAGATTTTACCTCTAAAAGTTTTGCATTGAATGAAAGGGGAAAATGAAATAATGTCCAGAACAGAGATAAGGGATATTTGAATGATTTTGTTATGGCTTAGGTTCAAAATTATTTGTTTTGAAATTCAGAGAATAGAGGAAACATTCTATTTTAGCTAAGAAGCAAAGCTAATTAAATGCTGATTGCAGTTTTTTTATTGTAAATATATTTTATTAAATCTGTGTAATCCACCAGCCAAGCATCAAACACTAATATTAATTCATATTTCAAATGTTTGGTTATGTTTAAGAGTATTTTAGTCAATTATTCAGTATCTTAATACTTTTACTTTTTATTGAACATAATATTTATATAATGCAGATACAAATATTTAACACTTGAGAAGTTTAATGCTTGAGAAATATTGTTTTAAAAAAATTTATTCTGCTCTTTCAATAATTTTTTCCTGAAAGGATAATTATATAGCTTTGATGTAATAAAAGCCAGATTTAAAATTTCTACTCCTCCACTTCCTCATTAGGTGTGTGATCTCTAAAAGGTAAGGTTACTTCTCAGATTCTCAGCTTTTTGGTGTATAACATAGTGTCAGTGAGTGGGCATGATAGAAAACCTCTCTAAATGCCTTCTGTATAGCCAAGTCCTATGAATGTACAGAGGTATGAGCGTGTAAACACATGCATGTGTGAACACAACACAATTTGAGTTTTGTTTCCTTGAGTTTTCCTCAGAAATGGATTATTCCTATTTACTCCCTGGACAGGTGAAAGAAGTAGGATGAACTATAACAAAGACAGATACATAGCTTTGGCTTTTTTAATAACCAATATTCTATGCATTTTCTATATTGAAATAAAATTACTGTGCTTTCTAACAAACTACTTTGGGAAAGAATGCATGTAAGAGTTAAACTGTTCTTGGAGATGTTGTATTCAAAGATACACTACATATTTTGAGTTACAGTTCATTGTTTTATTGTTTGCTAAAATTTTATATTCTTTTGCAATATCAAATAAGACAGTAAAATAGAGCATTTCCTACTGTTATCAAATTATACTAGAGAAGAGAGTGCTATGATCTTTACCAAACCAAGTATAAAGATGATAAACATGTATACCATTCCTCTTGATGTCTAAATGTCTAATTATCTCAGAAAGTTATGATGAAAAAGTTCTGTTTCAGACATATTTTAGTATACGCTATGGGATAATTGGATGCATTTCTTCACTTTTATGGAGAAAGAGATGCATAGTAAAATTTGATAACAGTTGCTAAGATGTCAATTTTAAAACAAAATAGAAAGAGATATTCACTTTCAAAATAAAAGAATGCACATGAAAACTATTTCTTATAAACTGTTTATTAAAAACAGCTCCACCAAGCAGTTCTCAAATCATCTATCTGCAGTAAATTATTATGCCATTTGACGTCTCCCTTACTTCTGTCCCATTTTTCAACCTACCCTCCTCTCACATATTGCCTCTGCCTCTTACACTGCCAAGCCTTGCTAGTACTCTGTAGCATTTTTTTTTTCCTCTTGATTTCTGTGAACTCTGGCATTTCATATTGTATTAAGTTCCAAATTCTAGTTTTGTTGTAATCTGCTTAGGATATTATTCAATTGGCCTTTTTTCCCCCTCCATTTGGGTTATTTCATTAAGTGAGGTGCCAAATAAGAAAAAAGTTGGGTTTGCAGTATATTTAAGTGCTTCAGGAACATTTCTTGGAGATGTCAAGGTTTCTACTAGGCGAAACAACTACAGGTGCAAGGCAGAGAGTGATTTTTCTTAAACTTAAATAATGTTTGTTATACTTTGTTTTGCAATGATGTCATTTTAGAGAGAATTCAAAAACTTATTAGCACATCATCTTTATGAGACATTAACACAAAACCACTTAATATAGAAAAGATTTATCAGTCCATTTGTAAATCAGAGACGACCTGTCTTAATAGCATAGCTTTTTGGTGTCATTCAAAAGTGTTTATTTATTTTTCTCTCGCTTTTTTTGAAGGAATTGCTGCAATTATTGTGAATATATTCCAGTTTAAAGGCCAATCTTCTTGTGATGTGGGATATAAAAAGCATTCCCTGAAGTCATTTTATATACACACCTTGAAAGTTAATTGTTGCTTAAAATTTTATGATTTCCAAAGAGGAGCATTGCATGCTAGCCACAAAGATGAGAAACAATTACATTATAATGAATTTGGGCAGACATGTCATGGCTTCGATACAAATAAATGGTAGAGTCACTAAGATATACCAACATTTTCCTGAGTCTTAATTTCCAACAATTAATCATGGAAGTAGTAGTATCTATCTCACAATCTTATTATGATTTGAAATAAAAACAATAGTAAAATTACTCTGTGAACTGAAAATGTAATAAGTAAATGAATTTAAAAATATTTTACATTTTAGTGAATGTTTCTTATCATTCCTAGGTATAGATTGTATTTTAAGATGCCTATGCAGTTTCCCATTGAAGGCTTTCCTAAGACATCTTGAAGTTTAAATTAGAAATTCTTAGGATTTCTTGATATTACCCATACTCTAAAGGAAAATATAATTATATTTTTATGCACCTAATATATTTTAAATAGATAATCCTGTATTATAAGTTTAAACATTTGCTTGTTTTGAAAGATGCTTTATATTCTCATGTTCTTCTCATGCCAAAAAACTTCTTAAAATATAGTTGGATGATGTTGGAAACTCTTATGCTAAGTGAGATCAGCCAATCCCAAAAATCCAAAAGCCGAATGGTCTCTCTGATATATGAATGATGATGCATAATGTGGGGGGGAAAGATGGCAAGAATGGAGGAAAGATAGCTAGCATAGAGGGAAGGGAG
>JAJEJO010002172.1:230958-313504 GCA_020662805.1 Glaucomys volans
TTTTTTTTTTTTTTTTTTTGGAACCAGGGATTGAACTCAGGGACACTCGGCCACTGAGCCACATCCCCAGCCCTATTTTGTATTTTATTAGAGACAGGGTCTCACTGAGTTGCTTAGGGCCTCGCTAAGTTGCTGAGGCTGGCTTTGAACTCGCAATCCTCCTGACTCAGCTTCCCAAATTGCTTGGATTACAGGCGTGCACCACCACGTCTGGCTCCATTATCGTTTCTTAGGTGGTATTACTACATAAATATTTGAAACATATCAATATAAAAAATGTCCAGCAAAAGTTATTACCAGGGAATTTTTCATTTTTGCTTTAATTCAAAACAAGTTTTTATTGTTTTTAGTTTAATAGAATGTATTTGACATTGTATGAATGCTCTCTGAATAGTTTATATAATAACAAAAGCATTTTGCATATCTTATCCCATTTATTTGTCAAAACAATCATTTCAGTTAGGTATTATTAGTCTCATTTTTCAGGCAAAGAAATTGAGGTGTTAGGTGTTTTAAGCAACTTCACTGAATAGCTTATTAATGATGATTACATTTTCCTTGAATTGAGATCTTTGAGACATCAAATAGATTTTTATGCACATATAATTTGTGTATATTAGTTGTATCACATAGAGTATAATGAGAATCAAAACTACTAGGAGGTCAGGCAGCTGGGAATTAAAAGTGGGGATAGGGGAAGAAAATTAAAATGAACCTGTATCTGTGTGACCCATGGAGATAGATGGGAATCCAGAGTATTATCTCCTACTTTGAGTTCTTCAACTTCTTTATGAAGGAATCTGCAGAAAAGCTAAAATTTACACCATGGGTCTAATAATTCAGCAGGCTGTGTAGTCGAAGAAATAGAATAAAGAAATTCAGCAGGAGCTGGACTTGCTGCAGATCTACCTACTCTCCCATGTTGGTGGGGAGCCATCTGATGGAGAAGTGGCATTCTGAGTCAGCTAAAACAGCTTCTCACATGATCTGCCCCAAACTTAAAGTGTATAAAGAGTTTGGGTACAATTTCACCACCACTTTCCAAATTTCACAGAAAATATACCTTGTAATGATATGCATCTGGAAACATACAGGAAAAGGAATATTGGAAAAATAATTTTCCTGCTTACATATGTACACATACTAATCTACTAAATCAGGAAATTAGAGGCTGCTTTTGATAAAAGTGCTGACTCTTCACTTGGACCTGCAGATGGCCAGTGGGTAACTGAAAGCAGGATATGAAATCTGACATCTCTTATCTTTTGTTTTGAACCTGTCTCTTTATTACCTTAAACTTTGGATTAGATTATGATTAGATTAATGCTCAGCTATGCAAGTAGGCATGTTAAAGGCACATTTAGGTGACTAAAGTAGTCTCTGTCTAAAAACTGGTAATACAAGGTTTATAAGTTCCAAATTTACCTAATCTCTCTAGATCTCTTTTAAGACTGAGTACACCAAAATATTTTCAAGATTTTCAGGGAAGTTCAACTGCTAACCATTACAGATTCCCCTGGAATGGTGCCTAGAAATTTCTAGTCATTTGTGTAAACATGTAGTCACCTTGAATTCAAAGAATAGCAGAGCCTCATAGACAGATTACCCATGAAGAAATCACCCCCTGCTTTGTGGGTGTAATTACCTAATGTTGTGAATTGAGACTAGCCATTCAACTAGGAGAAATCATCTCATGGAATCTGGATTGCTCCCTCAATAAGGGCTTCTCCAGGGTCAACTTCCAGAACCAGAACTGAATTAATGATCAACCAGACTAAATTTGATCAAGATTTCTTAATTATGCATATCTCTCACCTCCTTCCCCAATCCTTCCTCTCTTTAAATGTAAAGCTCAAGTCAGTACCCCAAATGCAGGACTGAAACAGTTGATTCACTCATCTTCCCAATATGGTCATATTGATTAAAGTTCCTTTCCTGCTTTTCACTGTTACTTTTTCTATATGATTTTGGGGGGCACGTGGCAAGACCTGATTTGTTAAGACTCCCAGAGTCAAAATTCTGGCTTAGGATTCCAGAAACACCACCACAATACTCTTCTGGGCTTCCACATATGCCACTTTTAACCATGTTTAACTTCCACATAAAGACATTAGCAAAATCAAGCCTCTATTCAAGATAATCCAACTTTTCCTCATATAGTGAAAAAAATGCATTGTTTGAAAGATGCCTTTATAGTGTCCCCCAAAGTGTCTATAACCATTTTTGGACTTTGTCTTTTCTTATAGCTAAGTCACATGCCCCTTTAATACACATCACCTTAATTAATAAAATTCAAGATCAACCTTTAATAGCAATACTTATGGTACATGAGAGGGGAAAGAAAGAGGGTAAGATAAAAATCATTAATACTTATATTAATACAGATATATGCAAATCAAAGTAAGGAATATTAATAATTATTAGAATCTGCTTACTTCAAGTGGTCACGTGGTCACATTGGTAATTATATTTAATTTCTCCCACTATGGAATCTTCCTTTTCTTTGTGCTAAGCAAGCAACTCAGTTGATTGCCATTTCTTGTATGTTGAGGTGGTATAAATTTTTATTCTTAAAGGGTTCAGACTATCATCAGGCTTGCTGCATTGTGTGGCTGCAATTTATCTTGGACTTAATCATGAGGGATGGAAGTACAATGTGGAGTCTAGGAGAGCCCCTGCAATCCAGACATAGTACTGCTCATCCCCATTATGCAGTAGTAATTTTATGTCATCTTGACAATCAGAATAAATCACTCAAAAATGAAGAGCATACACCTTTTCTTCCTATTGATTGACAGGCACAAGGAACTCAAAATGGCCATGTGGCCTGATCATCTTCCAGTTTTGAGCAATATGAAAGACTTCTAATAGGTTCTAAAAACACATGCAATTGGAATTATGCATATTTTAAAATGTTATATAATGATAATATTCAGAATAGCCCATGGATAATCACTTCAAAGCATATGTAATTATGTCCTTTCTTGGCCATGTCATTGCATGTGTAAAATTGGCTCTTTTTCCAGGAACTTGAGTATTCAGATAAAAATACATTCTGCTCTGTTTACCTCTGCTTCAAAAGAAAATAGAAACTTCTGTAATTTCTCATATTTGAAAATCACTTAAAAAACTTGGTCTGATCAACATAATACCATGTTTCATAATGTGTTTTTGCTACTAGCTAGTTCTTTGGAATCTCAAAATAAGAATAAACAAATGAAATAATATTAACAAAATTAGGCATACATATAAACTGAAATTTCCCTAATCTCATTCATTTGTTCATTCTATAAATTCTTACTTTTAAACTATTACCTTTGCTGGTATAAGGTTGTGCAAATAACGTTAACATAGCAAAATAGAAAATGCTTATCCTAAGCCAAAAAGCTGCATGCTTGGTCCTTGACTGATGTCTAAAAACTTGGCTGGCTGGTAAACAGATTCCTACACTGATATAAAATTTTTATTACATGCGTGTGTCTTCCTATGACTAAACTATGTTTTTTTAGTCTGAACACTCTTCTTCAAGGAGCCTGAATTTTGTGTGTGCAATATGCAGAGTGCAGCATCCATGTGACTAGATCCACTAGGACGATATTTTGCTTACTTTTTAGCCAACACATTGCACATTTTGTCACAATTCATGTCTGGAAAATTAAGTTTCCTGCATGATACAACTGGAAGAGGACTCTTGATAGCCCATGCCTGGTTTTCTCCAGATGTTACACCGTGCACTTTTTCTTTTGGCTGATGTTGCAAGGCATCAATTCTCTGTCATAAACTGTGTGAGCATAGCACCTCTAGAGTCCTGTGGGTTCTTCTAACAGACTGCAATCACTGCTACAAAGAATATATAAAGAATAGATTGTTAAAACAGAGTTTCTTGGATTCCAGTTCAATTTGGGGATTAATTTAAACTTGTTAAATATTTTCACATGTTCAATCTCTTAGTTTATGAAAACTTACAACATTCTCAATTCAATTCTCTGTATTATTAAAAAAAATTAACATGGCATAGAAATTGGAGAATATTGATAACTTTCTTTGGTTCTACTTTTCCTATTAATCTAGGTCTCAATTTTTCCCTGTAATAAATTGGTCAAATGCTTTCTTGGTTCTGTAAAATACCCTGTATAAACTCATTCATTTAAGGAAAAAAGCAGGATTGTTAAAGGAGTTTTATGTGCCCAACAGTATTTTAGAACCTGAGATACAGACTTCATAAAAAATCCACTGTCTTGGGAGAGGTATATACAAGCAAATAGTCAATTACAGCAAGCTTTATTAAGTTGTGTGATATGTTGAGTATGTGGTGCTTTAGAAGCTTAAAGGAATTTCAATTAAATTCAAAATATTACGTGGTTATGTGAGTCTTATCAGAGAAATACAACCCTTAAAGATAAATAGGAATAAGTCGAGGTACAAAAGTATATAATGTTTGAAAGGCCATTGATGGGCTATTGAAAATTTAGATGAGATTAAGGGAGAGAAGCAAAGAAATGGTCCTAAGTAGATTTGAGTGTAGTAATTATACTGAAATTAAAATCTGAGTCTCCATCAGTTTACCTACATGTTATTGAGGAATTAGAGATTGAGCATTCAACAAGAAAAATCAGACTTTACTAACATGGGTTTTAGTGTGTGTGCATGCGTGCATGTGTGTATTTGACAAAGGTAAATTCAGTAACCTAGGTTGATGTTTTTCAAAGTGTGGACTTCTAATAAATGCCAGCTTAGAGAATATTTATTAGTACATAATAAGTATAGATATTAAGAATTGAGAGTGAAATCCATTGACCACAAATTTCCATAACACACGAGAACATCAGTAAAAGATTTGTGTCATTGAAGAGGGTACTGCCCATTTTAGATGTAGACACAGTCGCATGGTGTGTAATAATCAAATAACTGGTTATATTAGAATTCACTGTAAGACTCCATGTAAGATTCTGAGGTTTACTATTTAGGATATTTGGACTTGTCAAATTTAAATTGAAAGTGAAAAATCTGAGAAAATATGTTTATTTGCATATGTTGTCACTTTCACAATTATTTTAACGTCATCAAAGCCTACTTTCTACTTGTGTTCACTTTCATTTGGTAAATAAAGGGCCCAAAGTTTGCATTTTTATCTTCTGATAATAGATAAGCCTAACTGGACTTACATATTGCCAAGATAGTACAGTTTTCACAGTACCTCAATAGGAAAGAAGTAAATGAAGATGATGAAATGAATTGAAAGAAATGGTAGTCTGCTCAAAACAATCTTGTACATATTGAGTTTGATTTTATAGCCACATAGGATGATGAAGTGCTGACTACACAGTTCAGTATTTACAGATATATACAAATTAATGAAACAAAACCTTCAAAATATAAGCATCATTTGTTTAACAAAGCCAGAAAAAAAAATCCATGAGATCTATTAAATAAAAAGCACTGGACTAAGAAATGGAGAAAAGTGGATGTACATTATTTCATAAGTAAAATGAATGTTTTTTGAGACAGCATTCTAGTACACAAAGAGATTAGATAAGGAGGTAGATAGTGGATGGAAAGAAGAGGCAGATGACAGATTCCTATGCAATTGTGGAGATACCATAAGAAAAATGTCAATGATATTTGTTCAAAATACTAGGCAATTTTGCAGAAAGGAAAGTAGCTCCTGTATCTCCACCTGATAACCTCAATAGTATTTTATCTTCAGAAATGGCTATGATGTGAAGACCAATTTATAAGGTATTTTTATTTACAACTTGCCGTATTTGCTTATTAATAATTATTTGGTCATATTTTTTATAATTTGAAGACCAGATTTTTTAACATGAAAACAATCATGAAGTATTTCACTGTCAAAACTGAAGTTTAAGAGTTATGTTGAAATGTATTCTAGTTGTGTCCAAATTTAGGTTTCAGTTGATCCACGAGTTAATTCAAAAGCAAGATAACATGCTACACAGATTCAACTAAATCACACAACTCAATTACTAATGTAAGAGAAAAACAAGATATTAATGCATTACCTTACAAATATTTCTCCTTATTACATAGTAATATAGAAGCCACACATAAAAAAATTTCTATTGTAAACTGAGATGTGGTTATTATTGAAGTCCTGAGAAGAATGTGAGATTACTTTGTTTCTACAAGAATATGAGTTGGTCCCCAACTTTTAGAGTAATGGACAATCATATTTGCTTATCTACGTATTATCTTCAATATTTTAAAGATCATAATATCTTTATGGAAGATAAAGGAAGGAATGAAACCTGTTGTTTGATGTCAGATAAATTCAGAGGGAAAATGAGCTTGAAATAACTGTGATACTATGAATATTTCATGGTATGTTAAGCAATTTTTCAATAATAAATAGAAAAGTTAGTTATGACCCCTATATTGTATTTCTGTAATCAGTTATAAACAAATACTTTACAAATGTAATAAAATATCTTAAATTTTATTTTCACCAGAAGAAAACATGTGGGTAAAAGACTATGAATTTAGAACTTGAAAAAATTGCTATTTAAACAACTATAATTTTCCAGGATACATTATTGGATTTGGACAGAGATGTAAGAATAATGACATATTTTCTTACATCTTAAAATTACATTTATTTTGGTATGAAAATTTTCAAATGAATATTTAGAAATTGCTGAAATGCTAGCAGTATTTTATTCACTTCTTACAGTTCTGTAAGAATTTGTCATTAAAACAAAAGAGAGAGATGCAGAATATTCTCTCTACTCATCCCAGTGGCTGAGGAAAAGGGTTCTGGTAGAAGGGATGGACTGGTTGCAAAATAAAAGCTCTGACATTTATTTATTAGAAATAACCACAGAAGACAGAATTATCTTAAAGGCAGGGGCATGTCTGATTGTGCCGTCCATAAGGTTCTGGCTCTAACAAAGGAAGGAGTCTGCACTTGCTTTATTTATAGCGGAACAGATCAAAAGGGTTTTGGTAAGAGCGTCTTTGGTGAAAAACAGGATGCAGTGTGGAGTTAAGCAATCCTTTTGGCTCTAGCGGGTCATTTTCTCATCCAGGGGTTGCATTTGAACTTCTGTGGTGAACCAGTGCAGGATAACCACATGACTCGGGCAGTTCCTGAGACCAGATCCTACTGTCTAATAGCTTAAACAAGCTTGGTTCACACACAAGCCATGGGTGGCTTACTGCTGTATATTCTATTCCTTGCAAACAATACATGAATTCAACGTACATTAAATACATTTATAAACAGTAATCAAGATCGTATGTCATACTAACTCAATTAGATATACATTTTACATTCATAAAATTAGTAAATATATGTAAATACAAGGATTTTTCTCAAAGGGGACATATATATTTAAATATGAGAAGTCCCACTTTATGATGTTTTATTTACTTACAATAGCAGGTAAATGAAAAATATGAATATCCATAAATTTTCTGTATTGAGTATCTTGCACACAGTTTCAGTCATAAATTACAGTTTTGTAATTTTCCTCATTATATTTGTTTTCATTATAGTATAATTTTAGGTATGTGGTATTGCATAATTCATGTTTATGTATATTTTATGTCTTTAAAAATCTTATCTTTTAAATCATTCATTTGCGATTGCATTTTTTTTTAAAGTATTGGCACATAGTCAAGTGTGGTGGTGGTGGTCCAGGAAGAGAGTTGGCCTTTTGTGCAGATAACTTGACAACACTGATCTAGTTTACAGAGATGGAAGAAGAAAATAAATGTCAGTAAAGCCTCATATTTCTGGTATGTTGAAAATTATTAACAATGATCTCTCCAAAGGGTAGGTTTTAAAATAATAAGACTCAAACATAGAACAGATATTTAAAGGAAAGCAGAGGAAGAGAGGGCCACAATTGTCAATGAGAGGAAATAGCTATAGCATTAGGAAGCAAATTTGGTGTGTAAGAATTGATGAAATCCAAATGAATCTCATATGTAAATCAGAAAGAAGTGAGTGATGATCCAAGGTGGCAAAATACAGGAATGCACTACAGCAACAGTATATTAAAGTGCTGGCAACAAGTATTTCATGTGTGCTTTCATGTATAGAAATCACATTAAATGTTTATAGAATAAATAAGATATCAGAAGATGGTAAAGGAGGGTGGCTACATATTACTCTAACGTCTGTCTGAGGTGGGATAGAGGGTGAGTCTGTTGACAAAAACAATGAGTTCTGACAGCTTTACTTTTTAGGATTATTTATTTATAATAAAGGGAAGATATTAAAAAGAAAATCATAGAATGTGTAGTTGATCATCCTAGGATGGAGTAAAGTGCTTGAAATTAAAGAAAAGAAGAATGAAGACTGCTATGGGTAAACAAAAGAATGAACAACCTGAAGCCAGTTGAAGCTTTCTAAGTAAATATATTAGGGTTTCCATATGATTCATTCGCTGTACACTCACAGACCAGTTGGAAATTGGTTATGTCATATCACCATAATTTTGCTTTACGAATGGAATCTAAAATATCAAAACAAATGCTTTCTCAATATTTTATTCTGTATCTGAGATATGTAGGTGTACAATAAGATTTCACCAAAAGAATCACTAAACATCTATAAGTGGTCATACAAGGCACATGTCATGAAGACTGAACTGTCACTCGTGCAGCCAATGACAAAGCATACTGGGAAGTATGAGACACCGCTGCTCATGTTCTTGAAGATGGTATAGTGGGTGTAGTGGCAGGGAAAGTGAGAGCACATTTACTAATACTTATGTGTAACACAGTTTTCTCTATTATGTTTATTACAACATATGAAGCTTATTGAAAGAAGATCCAGTAGAATGAGATTTTTTTCACAAGGTACATAGGGGCAGGGAAATGACTCTAAGAAATACAAATGGAAAAAAAAAAACCAAAAACAAAAAACTAGAGATGACCTGACAATTGTCAGCAAATGATAGAAATTCTTCAATTTCATGGCAATATGGGAAGGTGTGACTCATCAAACAGGAACTTGGAGGTGTCTGCAATCTTGGTTCTGTTAGATTTTAAGATGTGAAAATAAATAGTTTTAAGACTGATAATGTTAGGAATCAAGACAGAATTGAAAAAAGAAAATGATAATAGCCTGTAGTTGCACAATAAGATTCTTCGGGCCATGTTCATAAGGGAACAATACAGGGGGGCTTTAGGAAAACAGGGAAGGTGAATAAGGAAATAATCACACATATATTTGCATTTGTTGACTTAGGAAAATAAAAACACACTTGGGAAAATGCATTTTCCCAATGAAAATCTCTGAGAGTTTGGTATTTATATAATTCTAACCATGTGTGTACTTTTCAATTAAAATATTTATATTTAATATGCTATTTCATGTTACATGACACTATAAATGGTGCAAATTTCTTATTTCAGAAAGCAACAGGATTTCTAAGAAAGGGAAATATGACACCTGGTTACATTTATTTCAGTCGTTACCAGAGAGATTTAGTGATAAATGCACAGAGGGAGATGCTCATTATGGGTGACCAACTCAACATAGTATGAAGTAGAATAATTTAATAAACTTGATTGTCTCTGCATGACAATTCACCTACTCTCACAAATAAAATTCCAATGAGTTATTCAAGTGCATTTTCATGTTCTGGAAACAATTTACTTAAATTTATAAATCTCCTTTAAGTTTAAAATGCTATTATCAATGAGCAAACATTGGATTTAGAAGGATAAATATAAGGTGGTGAGATGATACAAACTAACAAAAAAAGAAAACTAGAAGTATTAATGCAATCACCAAGCTATATAGAGAGATTGTAAAATCACGTGGGAGTTTATTTTCAAATTCTTAGAAACATGCTGATTGGTAAAGTAGAGTTTAGAACACATTTTCAGAATATAAATTTTTTGATGTGAAATTAAACAGTTTAAAGAAAAACTGACTTCAGATGATTTTAGTAATTGACTAAAGTGAAATACAAAATCACAGCACATTCTTTGTACCCATTTTAATGTTTTTTTTTTTTTATTTTGTGTATTTGAAGTGAGTATTGACACAAATGTGACATAAGATATAAAAAAGATTCCTGGTACAGAAAGACAAATTAATAGACCAATATTCAAAACCTACAAATAAAACTGATGACATTGCAGTATCAAAAGAATTTATAAATATTATATAGTATGTAGAAGAGAATGGGAAAATAAGTAAAAACACAAAAGGAGAATAATACTACAAATAATCATTAAAATTATCAATTGAAAAGCAGAAATAAAAATTTGACCTATATACATTAAATGGCAAAATTGTTGCAGTAAAAAATTACAAATTGTAATTTCTATCCTGAGATGAAATAGCAAAATAAAAAAGAAAAAGGAAAGGGATAGATAAAAAAGGGCAACTTAAGGATTAATTTCGTGAGTATAGAAATATGATTCAGTCTATTAATAACTGAAATTATTGAAGAGAGTCATTATAATTAGAACATTCATGATAATTAAAATATAGGAAGAAAAATTTGATGGTTTTGGACATCACAATTTTCATTTTATCCAAAAATGTTTCCTAAAATAATCTTTATGTACTGATATCACATTTTTAATCAAAATAATAATGTGAACTGTTTTAACTTGGTAGAAATATTCTAAGTATTATCCAGAAAATGATCTTGCTTAAGTGCAAAGTGTCTTGAAATATACTTGTAATGATAGGGAATTTATGCTCATCACATTTTAAAACATTTCCTCATAAAAAATTGATATGAAGCAAAGTTAAAAAAAGTTCATTGATAGAAAAACAATTTAAAATTATACTGAACAATAGCATTTAAGCAGACAATACAACCGGTTTTTATAATAATTAGAAATGATATTTAAAGAGTGTCAAAGAGCATAAATGGCTGCATTAAGTAATATATTATTTTGTCAAAAAAATCCTTCAGCTTTCTATTATACATTAAAAAAACACTAAATTTCAGACAAATACATATTTAATTAAGGGCATATTTAGTTTAGTTTTTACACTTAGGCACTTACTAAGTAAGTTACATCGATGGGTGAAGCATGTCTTTGTGTGTGTGTGTTTATATTAAAATTACAAGCTGACAAATTGAATGAACAGTGCTGAAAGTTGCATCTTTTACACCCTGCATCAAATGAAAGTATAATCTTCCAAAACACAACCAAACCAAACCAAAACACCCAACAATCTAAAAATGAAACTCATTTGTGTAATGTTGACACATTTTGAGTTTCTATTATGTACCTGATGTAAATACTTAATTGAGGTATATAAATGAATAATATGCAATTAAAAAATAAAAATTGTTGTAAATATTCCTAGGCTGAATATCCAATTGGAGTTATATACTTAAATGACAGAATGAGGGTTAAATAGGATTAAAATCAAGACACAAAATAAAATTGAATTCTATGTATATAGAGATCTTGTGTGTATACACACATATATGTGTATATAATTTGAACTCAAAAGGGAAGATATTTTCCACATATTTACATCAAAAATAATAGTTTAAGAAATAAAGGAAAGCAAATAGTATAGGTTTTAATAACAGGGGAAATTAATTGATACTGAAATTGCATTGTACAATGTGTGAAGAAAAAAGTCTATGAATCAAAAGTCCTACAAAATTTATATTATATGCATATATATTTTATATATATATCCAAACTGATATTTCATTCACTTATCAATGAGATATATTGTGGCTATTTGGAGATCAAGGGCAGTATTTCCTGACTGTAAAATGCCCTGCAATCTTTCCTTTAGCAAAGTACCTGATATTGAGCCATCTTGGTCATTCAGAGAGAGAAACACTGGGAGAAGAAACACTAGCATCAGAGATTCTAGGGAAAATTTCTTGAGGCAGAATCCTAGAGGAAGAGATCCTTTCAGTGATAGATGTCTAACATCAGACAGTGGTGTTTCTTGAACACCCTCCAGAGTTGCTTAATTTTGAAAGCATGTATCAACAAAAGAACCACTTATGGTTATCCAAAACCCTGAGTGAATAGGTGCCAAAGTAAGTCAGAATTTGAGGAATAATCAACTAAGAATGTCTACAACTATGAAGCGTTTAATAAATCAAAGTTTTTCCTGTTTTATTTTAAACACTTTTATTTTTCAAACTTCTCAGAGAATTAAGGACTTGAAAAAGGAAGCAGGAGGAATTTCCGAATCAAATTATATCACTTATCACCACTCCAGAGGAATGATACAACTAAGTGGTGGAAATGGAAGTCATTCATATTCCTCACTTCACGTTTTGGAGATAACACATTTCCATTACATGAAGAATGTGGATAAAAGACATAAATGCAATGATAAAATATGGACTTTAAATTAAAAAGCAATAAAGAGAAATCTATATAATAGGCTAAGAATTTTAAGGATTTAAAGAGGTTTACATGGTATTAATTTAGCATGGTTTGGAGAAAAAGAAAATCATATCATCTTTGCATTTTTCTGAGTTGAAGGTACATTTAGGCTTTGGTAGTATCTATGGATCAGGTTGAAATCTCCATCTTGTGAGAAACTACTGATTATGATAAGGGAGGTAGCTGTCATACATTTTGAAAAAGGGCTAAAAATTTGCTTTCTTTCAGTATACTTAGCATTTATAAAGCTGATGTCAATATCCCCAAATAAAAGCTGAATTATCTTTGGGTTTAACACAGCTGTACCAGTAAATATGGAAAACAAATAACTCAAGTTTAGCAATCATGATTTACAAAGACTTTTTCTCTAAAATTTTAATCAAGTGGTAATACATTCTTCACCTGAAGTTTACTAAAGACCTTATGTTTTATAATATAAAGCACCTCCAGATTTTTCATTTGAGAAGTTAGTAATCAGTTGAAATGTGTTTATAATCTGTTCAGGCATATACAGTGAATTTATATGCTTTAAATCTTCAGTTTATATAGTTTCTAAATAAGAATAGTATATTGGAAAATTCTAAATTAGTTTTTTTCTTAATTCATTGAAATAGCATGTATAATTATACAAAGTAGAGAAGAGAGCAAATTATTTGTAAGGCATTTTGAAGAGCATAATTCACTCTTTATGAACTTAATAAACTCTGCTTATATTTTGGCATTAAGATATACAACTTAGGAGACATTACTCACTGCTTGGTTTTCTGCGGAGTGTCAAGCCACGGAGCACTCACAGAAGAGCTTAGTCACAGTTTCATCCTATTTGTGACCCAGAACATTGCAACAGCTTGTGCAGCATATAAGGGCAAGAAAGGATAAACATCCTTTGCAATTATATAACAATAAATGAACCATAGCTGATCAGCATTATGATGGGACGTGCCTCGAGAGAATTTATTTAGTCAGTTAGTCATTAAAAAGGATGTGCACAGGGTACAATTTTTTGGGCATATGGGCAGCATGTGTTCAAGGACTCCCTGTAGCATTGAGATGACACATTATTATAAAATATAATGTACCATCTCTGCTATTATTGTGATTCTTATGAGAACAAATAAATCTATGTTTTCTCATACAAAAAATTTCTGGGAATAAAATGTTATAACAAAGAAGGTGATGTTGAAAGCACATAAAGATACTTTTAACTGTGAAAAGTAGTGAAAAGAAAATTAGATTCAGAATGGCATACAGTACATAAGAACGTATTTTTTTCTTAAATTACCACATGCCTCATGGCTTTTTGTGTCATTCATTTTATTTATTTTATACCCAGAATTCTTATTGACAATCTAAATTGTTTGCTTTTTCATGTTAGAAAGCCAGAACAAATTTCCTTGAGTAAGAAATATTAATTCATTCTTTTGAAAATAAGCATTGAATACTACTATCATACTTTGCTCTGCAAATAATATAATTTTTTTCTAAGAGATATGGATGGCCTGAGTAATTTCTCTAGCACAAAAATGAATATAAGCAAAGTGAAATTAATATTTACAATTATGTAGATAATAATAGCAATACTTTTTTACTAGGTCTTCCCATCATGTCGTGCTACTAGGAGACCTTCAAGTTTATGTGATAGAAACTAGACAATGACTCCAAGGAAAATGAAAAAAAAAATTTCATTGAAGTTAAGGAAAACAGCATGGGCCAATGTAAAGTACTACTGGAATTTTGTTTTATGACCTCATTTTCTACATAAATTAAGATACAGACACATAAAATTATATTTCTTTGCTAATGAGCATAATGTACAAAGATGTAATTTGTGACATCAATAACAAAATGGGAAGGATGGAGTTATAAATGATTGAAATTAATTTTGTAAAATTGAAGCTTATTTTTTCTCAATAAAAAAGATTGTTATAATTTTAGATGGTGTATATTTTTCCATGGTAATACAGAGAAAATATGTATAGAATATTTTTTAAAAGAAAAATAAGAAGGAAATAAAAATTTATTACTAAAACACTAACTTTACATAAGGAAATATAGCAATGAAGCAAATCAAGGCCAAACAAGCTATAAGTTACAAAGAAAACAACATAATGGAAAATATAAATCCTTCCCTATCCATATTGCAATAATAATTTTAATAAGATACATTATAGTAATTGCAATAAAGTAAATATAAATTCATTAAATTTATCTATCAAAAGGTGCAACAAATAACAAAGATTGATTTAATTATATGCTGCTTCTAGGTTATTCAGATCTCAGGCTATATGTGGACTGAATACTAGAGAATATAGAAATATATTCTGTGGAATAGGGAAAACTTGGTGACTATATTAATATAAAGCAACATACAAAGCAACATAGATTTAAATCAAAAAGGTTTATAGATGTAAAGAACAAACATTACATGTTGAAAAGTGTTTCTTTTGCTTGATCAAGAAATATTATTTTCCACATAAATATTGAATTGCACTGTAAGTACGAACAAAGTAATTTGCTACATTACCATGACTTTGAAGTTCTAGGCAATTTAAAAGCCCTGTAAGTTCCAAGTCCTGTATTTCCAGTAAATTCTTGGCATTTTATATATGATCACTGCCACCACCCTTTCTGGATATTTTCCCTCACATATTCTCATTCAAAAATAACCATTTAGCATTCAATTACAGAAATAGAGATTTTAAATAGAGACTTTAAAGTAACTTCAAAATACATCTACAATGAAATACATAGATTAAACTAAAAGTTAATGAAA
The DNA here is from genome assembly GCA_020662805.1 of Glaucomys volans. Classification (NCBI taxonomy): domain Eukaryota; kingdom Metazoa; phylum Chordata; class Mammalia; order Rodentia; family Sciuridae; genus Glaucomys; species Glaucomys volans. The sequence continues at coordinate 246,095 of JAJEJO010002172.1, forward strand.
TGTTTTAATAAAGAAAAAATCATAAAATTGTAAATATGTGTATGCATAATAGAAGACTCAAAATATGTGAAGCAAATATTGATAGAATGGAAGTGATAATTTTATAGTAATAATTGAGGATTTCAGCACTATACTTTAACTAAAAGGTAAATCAACCAGAGATAAGATAAATAAGAAAATAGAGCTCAAGTGGAATCTGATTTGTGAACTTACTCAGAGCACTACCCATGAAGAGTACAATACACATTCTGGACTGTGCATGGGCTGGTCCCAGGGGGAAAAGGGCCAGGAAAGAAGTAGATTTATGAAAACAAACCTCACCAAGTCCCTTCTACCACAAGAAGATGAAGTTAGAAATAAACAAGGAATAGAAAAGTGAATGATTCAAAAACAAGCAGAAAATAAATATCATACAATTAAGAAACCAGTGGCTTAAAGAAGAAATCACAAGAGACATTTCAGAATATTTATAGACAAATGAAAAGGAAAATACAATCTAGCAAATCATATGTAATGCAATTGAAGCAGAAGTCAGAGGCACATTTACAGTGTGAGCCTATATTTAAAAGTAAGAGAGATAACCTTATTTTATATGAACTACAAATGAAGATCAAACCAAAACCCACCAGGAGAAAGGAAACCAAGATTACAAAAGAGATAAAAAATATAGAGTAGTAAAAGAACTTCAAAAAGTAAATAGGGGCTGGGGATGCAGCTCAGTGGTATAGTGCTTGGGTAGTATGAGCAGGCCCTGGGTTTGATCTTCAGCAAAACAAAACAAAAAACAAAGCAAAAAATCAATAAAGTTAATAGTTTCTCCTTGAAATGATAAAAAATGACAAATCTGAAGCAGACAGACATAAAAAGCAAAGGATATACAAATAGATAAAATCAGAAATAAAAGTGGAGAATTACTATTGATTTTATAGAGATGAAAAAGTTTTAATAGAACACCATGAATAATAGTATACCAAAAAATTAAATAGTACAAAAGAAATGGACAAGTTTCTTGAAAACTGCAAATTACTTAAGCCAATTCAAGAAGAGAAAAATTTCAATGGACATAAAAAAATAAGATTTAATCAGCAATAAAAAATCTCCCACAGACCAATACTCCTAATGAATACAGATACAAAAACTCACAATGCAGTATTAGAAAATTGATCCAAAAACATTTTACAAGGATTATTCATGATGGTCAAGTGGGATTCATCCAAAGAATGCCAGAATCAACCATTGCAATACATTCCATTAAAAGAAGCAAGGTGGAAAATACACCATAATTTTTAGTTGTTCAGCAAAAGCATTTGACAAAATCAAACACCTTTATGTGATAAACTGCTAAAAAGAACTAAAAATAAGGGGCTAGGGTTGTAGCTCAGTGGTAAAGTGCTTGCCCAGCACATGTGTAGCTCTGGGTTTGATCCTCAGCACTGCACAAAAATAAATAAAATACAGATATTGTGTCCATCTACAGCAAAGAAAAAGAAAGAAAGAAAGAAAGAAAGAAAGAAAGAAAGAAAGAAAGAAACTAAAAATGGAGGGAGAATACCTCAACTGCTACTTTGTTCACTGTTACTCAATATTGAATTGAAAGTTTTGCCCAGAAATATGAGAGAAGGGGGGAAAGGAAGAGATCAAAGTATTTTTTATTATCTCTGTCTTAGCCAAACATCTTAGCAGGAGTTGGATCTTTTAAAGTACAGAGTCTTCCCCTAGTGATATGTCTCTTACAGTAAAATGGAATCTTGCTTAGGAATTTGTCTGGCTTTTTCTTGCATAACAGAAATTTTGCAGTTGTTTCTCTGATTCCTAGACGGTGGAATCTGGACTGCTTCATGGGCAGACAGTTTTACTATTTCTCTTCTAGTAACTTAAATAAGGCATTTGTTTCATAGGAAAGTAGAGATTGTAAAAAATAAGGGTGTTTTTGTTACATAGGGTATAAGGGATTAACACCCACACATAAAAACTGCAGGAAAATGAAGCAGGGAAGGATAGTTTAAACAATGAAGAGAACGAAGAGTTATATGAAGCTAAAAATGAGATTTCTTATACAATATTAATTTTAATGTTCTTCTAAAATAATGTATATGGGGGAAATGATAAAAGGGGGTTCTCAGTGTAAAATAATTTTATCTTCATTGTATTCTAAAAATTCCTTGAGACTAGAATTTTGAAATTACTTCTACAATTATGCTAAATTAATAATTTAATTGAATAGTTTCTGAAAAGTAATTTCATTTTCAAAAGAAGGCTTCAAAATACTTATTATTGCACAAGTATAGAAAACACAGACATTTCAATGATGAATCAGTTTCATTTAAAATCTTAAGTCACATCAAAGCCCAAACAAATCAGCATAGAATAAAAAGAATCTTAAAATAAAAATCTATCTCAAAGAATGCCATTTAAAACTGTGTTTTAAAAGCATTTATTAAGTATGCTGACATAGATAGAATTATGCCACCTCCTCCCCAAAGTTGTTCATGCATTAGTCTTAAGAATGAGTGAATAGAATACTTCACAGGAAAACAATAAACTTTTCACATGACACGAACCCTAACATGGGTAAATTATACTGAGTGCTGCAGGTAGGTTCTATCTAGTTACATGAGCCCTACAAACAAAGAGAAGTAGCAAAGAGAAAAATCACAGAGAATCAACTTGGGGTCATTCAGGGCAGTGTTGTAATTTGGACATAGAGGGTACAACATGACTTGAGACTGTGGGTGATGTTGTGGAGGTAAGGAAAGCCCAAAGCTGGTACCCAGAAAGGAAAGGAACCCCAGTCCTAAAACTGGAAGGATGTGAATTCTTCCAAGAATCTGAATGAATTTGGAAATGGATTTGCCCTCAGTGCTTCAAGGTAATACCCAAGAAGCACGGATGCCATGATTTTGGTCTTATGACAATAAAACAGAAACCAACACAGTTCACATGAATTTTGAGCCTATGGAACCATGGTATAGTAAATTTGTGTTGATTTAAGCTTCTAAATTTGTAAGAATTTATTGTGGCAACAATAGAAAGCTAATGCATACATTTAACCCAAGTTTTAGAATGAAAGATCATTTGACAAAGAGATATAGCAAAACTATTTATTTCAAAAGCTCAATGAAGCAATTTTAAATTTATTTTTAGAAAAGTAAGTGTATCTTCCCTATGTAATCATATATACATTACACTTGTGATGAATAGAGCTGAGATCTCTATCAGTATCTTCTCACTGCCTATGGGAAGTAGTGGTTTCATGTTCCATGTGTGATTACATATATGCACATGAGAAGTTTACATGCACATATATTATATCATGTTAAAGATTTAAATTAAGGTTATAAGAATATTGATTTTAATACATTCAGGGAAAGTGAAACAAATCAGATATTTCCTAAAGTATTACAATTTTAATTTTTTAACATTGATATTACTCAGTGATTATGATGGTCATTTGTAAGTAAATATTTCATTTGAAATACATTTTAAAATCTAACGGATTGGCTAAACTTTTGAGCTCAAGCAGTCTAAATGTGTTTTTGATGAGAATATTTTTTGGTGTCCTCTTAAAGTAGTAGAAAGCTGAAAAACACAGGAGAAATTTCATACGGCAATTTTGACTGAATTAAGCAAGTGAAGATACTTATCTTTGCCTCTTTGTTTCCTTTATTTCAACATTGTAAGGAAGGGTGCAACTTGAGGTAAAGTAACTGATTTAAAGTTATCCTTAGGTCCTTTTCTTGTTTTTTAAATATCCTTTCGTCTATTTGAATATAGTTGGCTGACTGTTTCACTTTAATTAGGCAGGGAATGATTGGGTGCATTATTAAAACTCTGAAAATGAATGGATTTAAGATACAATATTTTTAATTTGTAAAACCAATTTCTATGTAAATAAGGACACGTGATGTTAGGGAATAAGAAATATGAGACATATAAGGATCATAAACGATGATTTTGAGAAAGATTCAGTATACAGAGGCTTTCTGTATCTCTCAACATCATATTAAATGTTTTAACAAGACCAAATTAAAACTCTCTTTGAGAAAAGCAAAGCCTTAAGGAGAGCTAGAAGGAAACTTGACATAAGCTACAAGAACTGAATGATCTTACGAGAAATAAAACCCAAATGTAGGAGATCCAATATTTGTAAGTAAAAACATACTGCTTCCATATTTATGTATTATATTGTTATCATAGCATCATCAACATTATAAAGATATGTGAGAAATGCGGAATTTTTTAGAAATCCTGATAAATGTTTAATGTTGAAGAAATCGTGCTTTTTTTCCTGGAGCAACCATAAAATTGAAGCAGCCACTTTGGAGGGAAAGAGCATCCATTTAATACATTTGGATTTTTATGCTTGGATTTTTATGCTTGAATTTTTATATTTAAAATATTCTTAGGTCCTGCCCCAGAGAAAGATGATTATTTGCTAACTTTACCTGTCATGCTTTTTAAGTCCACAGACTCCTATAACCATTATTAGGATATTTGATTTCTTTCAAAAATTCTACCAATAAGTGATTGAATTTCTCTTCTTTACAGATTTAAATCAACTCAGTTTTGCAAAATGTAAAGCTATCTTTATAGATATCAGTAGCATTAGATATCAAAAACAGGATCAGGAAAATGTTCACTGCTCTGTTACACAAACTCAGTATGAGAGTAAGTCTCAGACTAACTTCTGCTCCTCATACAGATATTTATTTAATAAAAATTGACAACAAGTCACAAAACATTTCATAGAATGTATTCTAACAACAGTCCCACTCTGTTCTTTTCAAGTGGCCTCAACATACTTCTTGGAAATAGTACTCAAACAGCAGACCCAGCAGCATTCCTGAGGCAAGACTCTGTGTAGTTGACAGTCTGCAATCCCCAGTCTCCCTTATTAATGGGTGGCCAAAGACCAATCAAAACTATAAGTTCTGGGATGCCATCCTGAAAGGAAAAAGTTATAAGATTTTCCGAATTTTTATATCCTGTTCACAGGTGGGAAGGCTTTCTGAGCTACCTTAATTTAGTAATATTTAGTTTCATCTTTGATTTATATTCAGGTTGATTAAAAGAACATACTTCTATCATTAATCATATTTATTAACAAGTTGTGTGTGTGTGTGTGTGTGTGTGTGTGTGTAGCATTAGTTGTTGGTAAACTTCATTAAATGTAGTTTGTATATTGGGATCCTGTCTGAAATGACAGTTCATCATTTCTGTACTGTGGATTCTTCTGATGTGTTAGATGATTTCACATAGAATTAAAATATAAAGCACCGCCTAATACTTGGAAAAAAAAATACAAATTTTGGTAAATTTATGTCTGTTTACATAATTTATAATAAATTCTGAATTATGGGTATTTTGTGTAAATTTTTTCCTCTTCTCTTTGTTTTGTGCACCTCTCTTTGTCATTATTTCAGGTTTAGTTTACCAGAAATATAAAGGTGCAGTGAGAGGCTTACAAAGTTATAATTTGGAATTGCAAAATTATGTCATCAATGAAAAATAGCAAAGGGATGTAAATTGATTTTTAAATTATGAGTTTTAAATAAATTGATTCATAAAGTATTTCTCATTTTATTTAATATATTTAAAGTTTAAAAATGTAATTATGCTGGCATATTATTCATTATATAATAGGAAACAACTGTAAATAGCTTAATGTGGTTATTGTATTTGGATCTAAACAAAAGATAGCATTTGGATACTATTGGAACTAAAATATATTGATTGCACAATAGATCTAAATGGAACTGATATCTTTCAACAAAGTAGATTCATACATAAAACCCAGTCAAATAATTCTCTTAGATAAACCAGATGGCATCATTTAAAAGTCATATCTGGGGCTGGGGTTATAGCTCAGTGGCAGAGCGCTTGTGCCTCACGTGTGAGGCACTGGGTTCTATCCTCAGCACCACATAAAATAAAGTGGAATGAGACAGACATCATTACCCTACATGTATGCATGTTTACATGAATGGTGTGCATCTACATCATCTACAACCATAGAAATGAAGAGTTCTACCCCATTTGTGTATAATGAATCAAAATGCAGTCTGTAAAAATGAAAATAAAATAATTTTTTAAAAAAGTGAAAGTATTGTGTCCATCTACAGGGAAAAATAACACTTGAAAAAAATGCCTATCTACATGGTATAGTAACAGAGGTATAATTTTATTTTGGGGAAAATGATCAGTTTTATCATTTTTCAGTATAAATAAGACAAAAGAAATGAAGGATGTAACATAGTGGAGGACACAATATAATGTAATTTTCCAGTTGACTTGTAATCAGTATGATTAGGTGAACAGGAATATTTTCTCTACAGAAAATAACATAAATTTAAAACTAAGAGTTTAAAGAGTTTCAAGTAATCTGCATATTTATTTTCATTTTTGAAAGACAGTGTTTCTATTTTGGTACTTGCCTAAGTATTCAAATTCAAATATCCCTAATGCCCATTAAGGTGAGGGAGTATTACGTTAATTTCTATTTCTTCCAGGTTTTTGTGCATTACATGAGGTTATATTTGTGCTATTGAAAAAAACAAGTCAAAACAAACAACCTGTTCAACGGAGTTTCTTTTTTGATGAGCTATATTTTCATTGATTCAAATCACTTGACAACATTGTTATAGTTTGCTGTACATTATTAAAAGTAATTAAATTGTAGGGAAGGAATTTAATCCTAACAATAAAAATGAGTTATCAAGTATAAATCTGTGTCTTATATATAAGCATTTGTAAATAATGGTGTATTTATAGCATAACCAAATTTTAAGCTCAAAAATCATTGTTTGAATTTATGCAGCTCATTTTTACAACTTTCATCATTATCTCGAAGCTAATAACACCATGTTCACAGCCTATTTTCCTAGGACTTAATTGGATCACCCTTAACATCCAGGTCACCTTGTTCTGGAAGGTTGGCAGTTAGGTCCACAGTATTATGTCCACACATAGATGATAGATTCCAACACTAACTACATCAGTATATTGAATTCTTTGAATTGCAGGATTCTAATACTTCCAAATAAAACCAATAAAAGGTAAATTCTAATTTAGCAAAAAAAAATTTTGATAGCAACTGCAGATTTTTAGTTTCATTTTGTAATATCTATATTCAAATAAAATAAGCAAATAAGTCTGGTCTGTCTTGTTTCGAGAGCATATAAATGTGTGCTTGTGTTATGTGTATGTGTGTGTATTAAATAAATCTTACATCCAGTTAAAAAATAAAATGCTCCTTTGTGAAACCTTGGTTTCTCTGACCTCCCAATTGTGTGTAATGTAGTTCGGGTCACAGTTTAGCCAGGTACAAATGCTTTTCACAATCTATACAATTAAGCACAAAGGCAAATTTGATTTTGACAACTCGAATTCAATTTCTGTTGTAAATTGTGTAGCAAAAGTTACTTAGGGTAGGCAGAAAATGAGATAATGACTTCTGAAATATGTCCATATCCTACATTCCAGAAATTATAAACGTTATGTTATGTGGGTGGGAGATTTTAGATTGCATATGTAATTCAAATTACTAATAAATTGATTTCAAATTAGGGAGATTATTTTGTATTGTTTATGTGAGTCTAATGTAATCCAAAGTTTCCTAAATGTGAGAGAAGTGAAAGAGATAAAAATGATGTGAAAAAGACCATCCCACCATTGATTGCTCTACAGATCTAGGAAAGCGACAAGAGTCAGGGAGAGAATTCAGGCCAAATCCAGAAGCTGGAAAAGACAAGGAAACGTCCCTGAAAGGAAACCCTGCTTTTACAAATTTGCTAATTTATGCAACTGAGCACTCGAAGGCCTTTTATTAGGACAAGAGCTATTTTGACTGGATATCTCAAATGATAATCATATTTTGTTATGGCATTTACGTATTACTGTTGTTTTAATTTTTAACATACAATCACTGTTTTTTAAGAGAAATGAATTTTGCACTGCTACCATATCACATCATAAGTATATTATTAGAAATGAGTAAAAGAGATGAGTGGGTAGCTCACAGTTCCATTGTGGTCTCTTACTAGTGAGTAGTAGCTTTCATATCTGTTTCCTGTGATCCTACATTACACCATTAAATATTGATATTATTTAATTTAACTTAATTTAATAAAAAAGCACACAATTTTATACCTTGATCAATCTCTTCTTGTGAATCCCAGTTCCCAAAATGATTATTGATAGGATTATCATTATTAATTTAAAAATCCATCATTTAATATTTATTAAACATTATACTATGTTCTTATCTTAAGCCCACCAAAAAATTCATAGTAATTTGATTATAATCATTATTTAGAGTTACATTAATTTTACAGAGCACTTATCTCTCTTATCTAATTTAGAAGTTTTGGAATTGATGTCCTATGTAATTGGTTGGTAAGGCTTCCAAGTTTGTGATATATACATGAAAGATCATCTACTGCAATTAAACTAGAAACTTTGATCATTTTCATATTCTGAATCTTAAGGTAATTAACATAAATGTTATTGTTATAGTTGATGTAATACACAAACTACCTCTTGTGCTAAAGCTATTAATTATATTTGCAGACTTAAAGACAAAATATTTCCCTATTCCTGGAAAACATTGTAGGTTCCTAATAATTAGTGTTAACTAACACATAAAAATTATATGAAAAACAAATTAATACCATAATAGATGAAATTAGCACTATTGATGTAGTATTTGGATAAGTGACAAAAAAACAACTTTCATTAATTTTAATCAGATACTTGTCAGATATAATGTTCCTACCTTATATATAGTTCTTCCACACCATTTCTAGCAGAAGCTTCAGACAAGAGCAAAACCATTTCAGATGTTTCAGTCTAGTTAAACCTGGTTTACTCTTCATGAGAATCACAAGGAATACAATACTATGCAAATAAATTATCTCTAAAATTAAAAAGGAGTTTTTGCTTATATTTGCTCAGTTTTACCCTGTTTTAAGGATTGAGTGGCCACCCAGATTGATATCAATGTAAATTACTTACCTTACTCTAAGTTGTTACTCCGAAATTAAAAAGATTCTTAGATATGTTGTTAATAGCACAGAATCCAGCTACGTAAATGTTAAGACAGTTAACAAGGAAGTGGATCTGATCAATCTACAATTACAGTCTGGTATGTATTTATAAAGTCATGCTTTTATTAGAGTGAAAATATAATCATCTTAGAGAGTTCTGGATATATTTTAAAAAGTGATATATGAGCAAAATTGTTATGTTTAATTATTTTATTATCTAATTTGTATGTCATAATTATAGCTTAAGTGTTATTACAAGTATATGGAATTGGGGAACGATGCACAATCTTAGTAATGAATTGTGACCAAGTTTTTCCGAGTTGTTTGCTTTTTGTCTAACATCTCCTTTTGTAATTAATTAGCACTTGCAACAATGCTTCTATCTGGCGTAAGTATAAACACACCATAAATAAGAAGGAAAATAAATGTGTAATAAATTACAGAATAATTTATCATCAATCTATGAGAGTAGCACTCTGCAAATGATAGCCTACATGAGGTAATAACCCTGTGGGAAATCCTTTCGAGCCATTTTTGAAGTTGATTAATGATCAGCAAGTTATATTTTTAGATTCATTTTTGAATGATCCAATCACCCTTAAGAAACCACTGGTGTCATGGCTGCCAAAAGAATCATAGTTTCAGATGCAGGCAGGGCAACAGTAGACTCATTTATTGCACAAAATTTTCACTTCCTTAAAAGCTGAATTAATGTCTCAAAACACCATTACAATTTTTTCAGAAAACTAAATTTCTTCAAAGAAAACACTTTTAGCAAAGGGTCTACTACAAATACCAACATACCTTAAGAATACTTCTATGCTTTTATGTTGCTCTTTTTTTTTATTAAAACCCAGATGGTCATCACTCAGTTTATTTTGTATTCTGTGTTGGAGATATCCATGTCCTTACAAAGACTTGTTTCTTTTCTTGATGGGCATTTGATTCAAAGGTATTTCTAAAGTTCCCTTGAAGTTTAGAGTGATTGTGTAACTGAGTTTGGATTCATTTAGTGTGAGCAGAAAACTACTCACTCCTTTTAATCTGAACCATTGCATTTTCCAGTGTGTGTCTTCCATAGTCACCTCCCATATTTCTACCTGTCAAGTGTAGAGGGTCAAACAAAAGACCACAGAATGGTAGGGAAGGCAGAAAATGAGAAATAATCTATACATGAATTTTACATTGGGCAGGTACCTAGGCAGAGGAATTGCTGATATACCTTTCTCATGTCCTTTGATTGGAAAGATCTTTGTCACATATTGTAGGTGGTGGAGCAATTAAAGAAGCTTTGATCACTCAGTCTCTGCTTAGAGAAAGCTAAAACACCCCCATTTTTTTCCACTGGACTATGATGCAACTAAAATATGACTTTTGAGGAACTAAGTCATTGAGATTTTAATATGCACTTGCAAAAATAAAATGCAATCCTAATTAATTCAGAAATTGATATCTATGTTGAGGGGCTTCCTTGCATCAGTTTAGCATTTGGGATGGAAAGGGCAAGGAAATGGGTATTTTTGAAAGGAAGGATACAGAAGTTTTTTATGACCTAGAAGGAATTGATAAAATTGTCTCCTGTGATGAGTTTCAAGGCAAATTATGTGTTTATTGAGATTGGGTCAGTAGAAGAAATAGTTGGAAGAAATTAGTTTGAAATGTTTTGGGCTACTACTGGAAACTGTCCACAATGAATAAATCAACTCAGGAAAGACAATTCTGTTTCTCAAGTACAGAGGAAGGAATAGGGATATTTTAAGGTCAAAGGCATTCCAGTTTGAAATATCTCATTGCTTCTAGACCCCAAGGAGGAAATCATCATAATTACGAATATCATAACAGGTGAAAAAAAACGGCTTTGGGAAATAGCAAATTGCAAAACATATTAGTTGTAGGAAGTAAAGCAGCCTTGTGTCAAACAACAGAATGAGAAGGTGGCCTTCCAGATGGTTTCACAAAATGTCATTGCATTGATTAAAATGTCATAAGAGAACAAACGAATAAAAGAGTCCTGGCAGTTAAGTTCAGATAAAATTTTTTGTGTGATTACTTGGTACACAAGTTGGTTATACAGAAACATGGTAGAAGTCTACATTTCTCAAGGAATTCTATAGATGAAGAACTCAAAATACTTGTCTTCTGCTTTAAAGTTAAAAATTAACATTTTAATGACAATATTTCTATAACAGAAAATAGAGCACAAAATGTGAACAGACTTCAAGGGAGAACATAATCCCCAACATCCACTTCAGGTGGTCACAAAGCAAAATGTATAATGAGGAACAGCCTTGAGGGTGGAGGAAAAAGACCAAGTAACTTTTCCAAAATTTTCTCCAGAGAAGATTCAAGTAACTTTCTCCACTTCCTTGTACAACTATACTTTTCTAGTTTAAAATAGTGTTGGACTGATGATTGTAGTGTTGGACTGATGATGTCTTCTCTCCCTGTCCAAGTAAGTGCTTATTGTGGTTATTTTGTATTTCGCTAGTGATATTTACTGTTATATTCCTGGTGGTTGAATGAAATGCACTGTGCTTGAATAACATACTAGATCAAGAAGATTGAGCATCAACTGGAGATTCTCAGTTTTGAGTTACATATAGAACCTCATGGAATCTTAGACGAAAATGACAAAGGGATATTTCTTAATGTGTATGGTAAATTATATTAATATTTTAAGTTATAGTTAGTTGGACACTATTTATGTTGATGTGGAGCAGCAGCTGGACTGCCAGCCCCTCCATACTTTCTGAACTACTCTGAACTTTTCTGTCTTCTAAGACAGGTACCAGCTTGAGGCCAGCTTCTCCTTCAAGATATTAACGTGTTCAAAATTGGAATCTTAAGGATGAGTTGAAGTCAATGTGGATTCTAGCTTGTTCTCAAAAGGTTCCCTTTCTCTCTCCCATTTAATGTCTATCTGCCCTTCTCAAGTCACTGACCTGCTGACCTCAAGACAGCAACAGACAGCAAAACAATGGCCTACTTTTTAATAGCTATAGCAATTGTTTAAGTTCAAATCCTTATAATGAAAGTCATATTCAATATTATTTCACATAATTACATTCTTTTGAGTACTGAACATATAAATGAGGTCACTATGCATATGTTTAGGACACATCTAGAGAGACAGAGAGAGAGAGAGAGAGAGAGAGCGCGTGTATGTGTGTGTGTGTGTGTGTGTGTGTGTGTGTGTAGTGAAATGGCTCTAGACATTTGGTTTTGCTTGTTTGTTTTGAGTACTGGGGATTGAACTCAGGGGCACTAGAACACTGGGCCACATCTTCAGTCCTATTTTGTATTTACAATGCTTTGCTTTTGCTGAGACTGGCTTTGTCTCCTGGTCCTCCTGCCTCAGCCTACCAAAACGACACTGGGATTATAGGTGTGCGCCACTACACCCAGCTGTCATTTGGGTTTTAATCAATGAAATATAAGGGAAAATCATGTATGCCTACAAAACACATTTAAGTACCAGTACTCCCCATGTCTTCATCAAGCAGGCTTCAGAGTCAGAAGTTTGATGAGTATGGACACTTGATCAATCACAATGAGGAGCTGTATAACCAGGGACATTCTGGTTGTACTAGCAAACTAAGATAGGAAGAGTTATAGGTTAAACCCCAGAGATTTCAACAGTCAATTGAAACAACTATCACTAACTTAATTAGGACATATCTAAAATATCCTTTTTCTCCCATCAGTAGTACCTAATGTTGGAAGTATATTGGTCAAAAGGATTTGGCACCTAGCACTAATCTCCAGAATCTACCAAGTACTCAAAAATCTTTACACCACGAACACCAATAACCCAATCAATAAATGGGCCAAGGAAATGAACAGACACTTTACAGAGGAAGATCTATAAGCAATCAACAGATTTATGAAAAAATGTTCAACATCACTCGTTATAAGAGAAATGCAAATCAAAACCACCTTAAGATTTCATCTTACCTCAATTAGAATGTCTTTTATCAAGAACACAGGCAACAACAGGTGTTGGCGAGGATGTGGGGAAAAGGGTACACTCATACATTGCTGGTGGGAGTGCAAGTTGGTGCAGCCACTCTGGAAAGCAGTGTGGAGATTCCTTAGAAAACTTGGAATGGATCCACCATTTGACCCTGCTATCCCACTCCTTGGCTTATACCCAAAGGACTTAAAATCAGATTGCCTCAGTGATGCAGCCACATCAATGTTCATAGCTGCTCAATTCACAGTAGCTAGATTGTGGAATCAACCTAGATGCCCTTCAGTAGATGAATGGATAAAGAAACTGTGGTATATATACACAATGGAATATTACTCAGCCATAAAGAAGAATAAAATTATGACATTTGTAGGTAAATGGATGATGTTGGAAACTGTTATGCTAAGTGAGATCGGCCAATCCCAAAAATCCAAAAGCCGAATGGTCTCTCTGATAAATGAATGATGACGCATAATGTGGGGGGGGAAAGATGGCAAGAATGGAGGAAAGATAGCTAGCATAGAGGGAAGGGAGGGGTGGGGGCGGGTGGGGAGTAAATTTAACCAATAATCAAATGAAATAATTGCCATCAGTTCCAAAATACCTGATCTTTTTATATTATTATCAAAATTAGTCTTGGTCATTTGTACTTTCAATTGAAATACATCACTGTTGCTTTAAATTTTCGAATTTTTTTTTATAATCAAGATGAACTTGAAAATATGGTGTGTTGCTTCTAAAAACTCATGAAATTCACTGGGAAAGTGATGAAAAATTAAAATTATAGTAGAGAACTACTTTGATCCACTCAGAAATGGATGTGTCTTGTGATTGGGCAAATCTGACATTCTTTCAATTGAAAATTGCAATCATTTGCTAAATCATTGAAGATAGTGCTTTTTAGCCAGTCTACAATCACATTTTTCTTTAAATTTATTATTTTATAGTATATTTTAAAGCATGAAATATATTTTAGTTTTTTTTTAACGTTTTGTCAAATTAAGCATATTGTGATGAGGGGTTCTAGATCTTCTTTCTACTACTATATAACCAATAATTACATTATTGTATAAAACATAATAAAATTGAACAACCAAATAAATTATACATTTCTTATGTAAACTCTGTTTTTCCCACATGCATATGTGACATGAATTCTTTGGTATTAAAGTGAGTTGTATGCATTTTATTTCTTCCTGAGGCTAATTCATAATAAGTCTTCTGTTTATAATGGTCAATAGATATTTCTGAATTAATTTACAAATTATAGATGCAATTATTTAAACACTTGCTTTTTCTCCTAAATATATTCTTAGCACAAAGATTAATACATAGGAAATATATTAACCTAAGGAAATAATACCTTCATATATTTGTTTTAAAATATTTTATTTTTCATTTTTAGTCTTGACTTTCGAATTATTTTTTGACTCTCAGATGTTTAAATTAATTATTTAACAATTCCAACTGCCTGATATCTCATTTTAAATATATTTTATTTTTCTTTGATAATAAACAAAGCATGATTATTTTCTCAAAATCAGAAAATAACTTTCAAATATTCACTATGCATTCATAACTATTACTATTTTATTGCATTTTAAAAATAGTTTTTTTTTACTTTAGAGTTTGAACAAATTTTTATGGTAGTCTAGATTCTTCAAAAGTATAATTTTTGAAAGTTGTTAAATAATTGTCAAGGAGTAATCAAAGAATAGACTCTTTGCATTATACTTTTGGTTTTATCCCAACACTATTTTGATTATGTGGTTATATTATTATGGAATACTTCACTAAAACTTTTACATGATATATATGCCACATAATATGTGTATGCATCTTATATGTATATAATGTGTGCATATCATAAACAGTGATGCATTATTAACATTTAAATCATGCATATAAAACATTGTTGTTTTTTTGTTTTTAATTTTTTAATTATTATTATTTGAATTGCCTAAGAACATAGAAATTCTAAAATCTAATGCAAATGTATTCCTAAAGTACTTCCAATATTTAAAATTATATAATTAAATAATTTTAAATTTAGAAATAATGTATATATTGTTTTGTTCATTTGGAAAAAACAGTGTTTTAAAATATGTATATACTGTGAAATGACTATATTGAACTAAATAATATGGTAGTAACACATGATTATCTTTTTTTGTAGTGAATATACTTGATGAAAATATGAATATTTTTCTCTTTCATTTGAACATTTCATTAAACAGTATGCTTGAATTTATTTATATATATATGGGATTCCTTAAAATTCTTTTACGTATTTATATTCCTTAGCTTTTGGCAACTGCCTAAATAGTTTGTAAAGAAAACTTTACAAAGGCTAAGCTAAATATATACTAATAAGACTCCTAAAAATAAATATTAAAACTAACTATTCGTCATTTATTAATTGTAGCCTAGAGAGGTCTATTCAACAATAAAATGAAATATTTTAGATAAAACTTAACTTTGTTAAAATATTCTGTGATTTTTTTCCATTACATAATCTATATCAAATAACTAGACTAGGTGTTTAGGAGTTTAAGACACTAGCAGACCTGAAAACCAAGCAAAAGCACTTTCACTAGGAAGAGGTGGTAAAATTACATGCACAATAAGTTGTGGATATGTATGTATATACATTAATTGGAGACGTTAGTGTTGAAAGATAATTTGATTTACATTTGTCTAGTTGCCAGAGATGAACATTTCTTCATGTCTGTTCTATTTCTTCTTCTGTGAAGTGCCTGTTCAGTTCCTCAGTCCATTTATTGATTAGGTTATTTGTTGTTTTGGTGTTAAGTGTTTTGAGCTCTTTATATGTCCTGGAGATTAGTGCTCTATCTGAGGTGCATGTGGTAAAGATTTTTTCCCATTCTGTAGGCTCTCTTTTAATGTTACTGTTTCCTTTGCTGAGAGGAAGCTCTTTAGTTTGCATTCCAGTTTTTGATTCTTGATTTTACTTCTTGCACTTTAGGGGTCTTGTTGAGGAAGTCAGGTCCTAAGTCAACATGATGATTTGGGCCTATTTTTCTTCTATTAGGTGCAGGGTCTCTATCCTTTGATCCACTTTGAGTTGATTTTTGTTCAGGATGAGAGATGGAGGTTTAATTTTATTTTGTTACATATGGATTTCTAGTTTTCCCAGCATCATCTATTGAATAGGCTATCTTTTCTCCAATGTGTATTTTTGGCATCTTTGTCTAGTATGAGATAACCATATTTATGTGGGTTTGTCTCTGTGTCTTCTATTTTGTACCATTGGTCTACATGTCGATTTTGGTGCCAATATCATGCCGTTTTTTGATACTATTGCTCTGTAGTATTGTTTAAGGTCTGGTAGTATGATGCTTCCTGCTTCACTGTTCTTCATAAGGAGTGCCTTGGCTATTCTGGGTCTCTTATTTTTCCAAATGAATTTTATGACTGCTTTTTCTACATCTACTGAGAATGTCATTGGGATTTTAATGGGAATTGCATTGAATGTGTATAACACTTTTGGTAGTATGGCCATTTTGACAATATTAATTCTGTGTATCTAAGAACATGGGAGATCTTTCCATCTTCTAAGGTCTTCAATTTCTTTCTTCAGTGTTCTGTAGTTTTCATTGTAGATGTCTTTCACCTCTTCTGTTAGGTTGATTCACAAGTATTTAATTTTTTTTTTGAAGCTATTGTGAAAGGCGTTGTTTTCCTAATTTCTCTTGGAGTTCATTTGTTGCTTATGTATAGAAATGCATTTGATTTATGGGTATTGATTTTACATCCTGCTACTTTGCTGAATTCATTTATGAGTTCTAGAAGTTTACTGGTGGAATTTTTTGGATCTTCTAAATATAAAATCATGTTGTCAGCAAATAGTGATATTTTGAGTTCTTTTCCTATTTGCATCCCTTTAATTTCTTTCATCTGTCTGATTGCATTGGCTAGAATTTCAAGGATGATGTTGAATAGAAGTGGTGAAAGAGGGGATCCCTGTCTTGTTCCAGTATTTACAGGAAATGCTATCAATTTTTCTCCATTTAGAATGACATTGACCTCTGGTTTAACATGTATAGCTTTTAAAATGTTAAGGTATGTTCCTACTATCCCTAGTTTTTCTAGTATTTTGAGCATGAAGTAATACTATACTTTGTCAAATGCTTTTTCTGCATCTCTTGAGACAATCATGTGATTCTTTAAGTCTATTGATGTGATGAGTTATATTTATTCAATTCCATATGTTAAACCAATGTTCATCTCTAGGATGAATCCCACTTGATCATGGTATACTATCTTTTTAGTGTTCTTTATGAAATTTTCTAGTATTTCATTAAGAATTTGTGCATCTATGTTCATCAGGGATATTGGTCTGAAGTTTTCTTTTCTTGATGTGTTTTTGTCTTGTTTTGGCATCATGGTGATAACAGCTTCATAGAATGAGTTTGGAAGGGTTCCCTCTTTTTCTAGTTCATGGAGTAAGTTGAGGAGGATTGGGGTTAGTTCTTTTCTGAAAGTCTGGTAGAACTTAGTTGAGAATCCATCTGGTCCTGGACTTATTTTTGTTGATAGGATTCTGATGGTGTCTTCAATTTCATTTCTTGAAATTGATCTGTTTAAATTTTCTATGTCCTCCTGAATGAATTTGAGTAGATCATTTGTCTCTAGAAATTTGTTGTTGTCATCAAGAATTTTCAAGTTTATTAGAATATAAATTTTCAAATAGTTTCTGATTATTACCTATATTTCAGTAGTGTCCATCATGATATTTCCTTTTTCACCACAAATTTTAGTAATTTCAGTTTCCTCTCTTTTTCCTTTCATTAGCTTTTTTTTTTATTAAAGGGTTCATCAATTTTATTTAGTTTTTCAAAGAACCAACTTTTTGTTTCATAACTTTTTGGGTTTTTTTTTTCAATTTTATTGATTTCAGCTTTGGTTTGAATTATTTCCTGTCTTCTACTGCTTTTCATTTTAGTTTGTTCTTCTCTTTCTAGGACTTTGAGATGTAATGTTAGGGTACTTATTTGGCGACTTTCTATCCTTTTAATGAATGAGCTCAATGCAATAAACATTCCGACCTTCATAGTGTCCTAGAGATTTTTATAAGTTCAATCAATGAGGTAAGCTCATTTACCTCTAAGTAATTTTTTATTTCATCCCTGATTTTTTCTGCTATCCGTTGGTCATTCAATAGTATATTATTTAGTCTTCAGTTGATAAGGTAACTTCTATTTTTTATTTTATCATTTATTTCTCATTGTATTTCATTATGTTCTGATAGAATGCACAGTATTATCTCTATTTTTGTATTTGTTAAGAGTTCCTTTGTGGCCTAAGATATGGTCTATTTTAGAAAATGCTCCATGTCTGCTGAGAAGAAAGTGTATTCAGTCATTGATGGATGAAATATTCTGTATACATCAGTTAATTCTAAATCTTTAATTGTAATTTTTGGTTCTATATCTTCTTTATTTATTTTTTTGTTTGGAGGATATATTCAGTGGCAAGAGAGATGTGTTAAAGTTTCCCAGTATTATGTTCTAATCTATTTGATTCTTGAAATTGATAAGGGTTTGTTTGATGTATATAGATGCTACATTGTTTGGGGCATAAATATTAGTAAATGTAATGTCTTATTGATATATAATTCCCTTAATGTCCTTCTTTGTCCCTTTGATTAAATTGTCTTGAAGTTCACTTTACCTGATATGGGGATAGAAACCCCTGCTTGTTAAGGAGACACATGTGAATATGTTTTTTCCCATTCTTTTACCTTCAGTCTGTGAATGCCTTTATCTATGAGGTGAGACTTTTGGAGACAGTACATGGTTGTGTCTTGTTTTTTTAATCCAATCTGTTAGTCTATGCCTTTGCATTGATGAGTTTAGGCCATTTACATTCAATGTTATTATTGACCGTTGTAGTATAATTCCTCCCTTTCAGGTTGTCACTTTTGTTTTCCATTTCTTCTTCATGAAATATTTTGCTGAGAATTTTCTGTGGTACAGGTTTTCTACTTCTGAATTCTTTTAACTTTGTTTATCATGGAAGATTTCTGAAGCTTGATTTTGCTGAGTATAGTATTCTTGACTGGTATGGATTTTATTCTAGAGCTTGGCATATATTATTCTAAGACCTCCTAACAAATCAGCTGAGATCCAGACTGGGAAACTGAGAATTTTTTTAACTTCAACAGAATAATTCCTTAACTTTTCATTGAGACATTTTTTCATTTTTTTTCTTTATTTGTTTAATTGTGACCTTAATGTTTTATGGATGTTTATACATATTCATACATGTCTTCTTTCAACACTTCTATCTTCTATTCAATATAGTCCTTGAAATTCCAACCAGAGTAATTAGACAGAAGAAATTAAAGCGATACAAATAGGAAAAGTAGAGTTTACACTATCCCTATTTGCTGATGACATAATTATATATTGAGAAGACCAAAAAAAAATCCAGCAGAAAACTTCTAGAACTCATAAATGAATTAGGCAAAGTAGCAGTATATAAAATTGATATCCATAAATCAATCGCATACCTACACATTAGTGATGAATCAACTGACAGAGAAACAAGAGCCTTGAGAAAAATAGAATATTTGGGAATCAGTCTAGCAAAGGAGGGGAAAGACATCTAAAATGAAAACTACAGAACACTAGAGAAAGATATTAAAGGAAACCTTAGAAGATGGAAATATCTTCCATGTTCTTGGATAGGCAGAATTAATATTGTCAAATGGCCATACTATCCAAAGTGCTATGCAAATTCAATGCAATTCGTATTAAATTCCCAATGATATTCCACATAGAAATAGGCAAAGTAGTCATGAAATTCATTTGGAAAATAAGAGGCCTAGAATAGCCAAACAAATCCTCAGTGAGAAAAGTGAAACAGGAGGCATCACAATACCAGATCGTAAACTATACTACAGAGCAATTGTAACAGAATCAGCATGGTATTGATATCAAAATAGTCATGTAGACCAATGGTACAAATAGAAGACACAGAGATAAACACACATAAATACAGTTACCTCATACTACACAAGGGTGCCATAAACATACTTTGGGAAAAGATGTCCTCTTCAACAAATGGTACTGGGAAAATCAGAAATCCATATGTAGCAAAATGAAATTAAGTTTCTATCTCACAACCTGTATAAAATACAAGTCAAAGTGGATCAAAGACCTCGGAATTAGGCCAGAGAACCTGCATCTACTAGAAGAAGTAGGCCCAATTCTCCATCATGTCAGCTTAGGAACTGAATTCCTCAACAAGACTCTTAAAGTATAGGTATTAAAATCAAGAATGAGTAAATGCGATGGTGTCAAACTAAAAAGCTTCTTCACAGCAAAGGAAATAATCAAGACTGTGAAGAAAGAACCAACAGAATGGGAGAAAATCTGTGCCCCCTCCACCTCTACATATAGAGCATTAATTTCCAGAATATATAAAGAACTCCAAAAATGTAACATCAGAACAAACAAGCAAGCAAATAAACAAACACAAATAACCCAATAAATAAATGGGCAGAGGAACTGAACAGGCACTTCACAGAATAAATACAAGTGGTCAACAAATATATGAAAACATATTCAGCATCTCTAGCAATTAGAGAAATGCAAATCAAAAATACACCATGATTCTATCTCACTCCAATCAGAATGGCAATTACCAAAAATACAAGTAAATGTTGGCAAGGATGTGTGGAAAAAGGTTCACTCATACATTGCTGGTGGGACTGCAAACTGGTACAACCACAATGGAACGCAGTGTGGGGATTCCCCAGAAAATCTGGAATGGAACAACCATTTGACCCATTTATTCCACTCCTCAGGTTTTACCAAAAGGACTTAAAATCAGCATGCTATAGTGACATGACCTCATCAATAGTTATAACAGCTCAATTCACAATAGCTAAGCTATGGAAGCAACAGATGAGTGGATAAAGAAAATGTTGTATATTTGCACAATGAAATATTACTTAGCCTTAAAGAAGAATGACGCTATGGCATTTGCCAGTAAATGGATGGATCTGGAGACTACGTGTTAAATGAAATAAGCCAATCCTATAATACCAAATGCTGAATGTTCTCTCTGATATGTGGATGTTAACACTCAATATGGTAGGGGGACAGGGAAGAATAGAAGTTCCTTGGATTAGACAAAGGGGAACCAAGGGAAGGGAGGGTGGATAGGAATAGGAAAGACAGAATGAATTGAACATTACTTTCCCATGGTCATATATGAATGCATGACCAGTTTAACTCCACATAAGATACAACCACAAGAATGGGCAGTTATACTCCATGTATATATAATATGTCAAAACACATTTTACTGTCATTTATAATGAAAAAAATACAAAAACATTTTTAAAAATTGCACATATTTATGGAGTACATTGTTTACTTTAACACATCATGGTGTACACCTTAAATATATGTAATAAAATCATAGATAAAAAGTTAATATGAAACATAATTACAAAAGATATTCAACCAATATGTTCCCCAAAATATAAAAAGGGAATAACAAAGGAATACAAAATAAAGGACAC
Source organism: Glaucomys volans (assembly GCA_020662805.1). NCBI lineage: Eukaryota > Metazoa > Chordata > Mammalia > Rodentia > Sciuridae > Glaucomys > Glaucomys volans. Next base: position 267,666 of record JAJEJO010002172.1, read on the forward strand.
AAGTAGAATAACAATTGCAATAAAATAGTAAATCCAATCTAACCACATTTATGGATAACATTCATTTCTATAAAGCAGTTAATATTCCAAACTCATGCATCTCTATTGAAACACAAGCCATTGTGTCAGTATGCACTGATACTGAGTTCTGTGATTCACTCTGAAGGCACTGGTTAGGACATGGAGAACTGATACCAATGAACAGAAAACTCTTCCATTTTTAACATAAATAATAAAGAATGTAATTTTGACACAGGAGTCTTCTGCCAATATCCCTGGAACTATAATAAGATAACTTGTTAACTTGCAAGTAAGGCAAAAATCTCAGAACCAGCAGTTTCTGAACCCCTCTCAAAAAATATAACAGTATCTAATTCAGTAATCTTTAAATCATAAACAAATAATATTTCAGAAATTAAAGCATAATTCAATATAAAAATCATTAAGCACAATTTATTAATGGAATAAAGGATAAAATCATTAAACTAAATATTTATAGTAAAGTATTTACCAAATTAAATGATTAAATCTTCATCAAGTTAGAGTGAAAAGAAATCTCCTAAATTGGCACAGGTTCTTTTAAGCATAATATTTAATAACAAACCATCAAATAATTGCCCCCTGAGAATGAATAAAGACAAGGAGGTACCATTGCATTAGAGATCGTACACAAACAAATACAATTATATATAGGTTAAAGAAAAAATAATACAACTTAATTCACATATGACATAATTATTTATCTAAAAATCTAAGTACTACCAAAAACTATTGAAAGTAATAAATAAATTTTGAGTGGATCAAGTTTCTTATTAAAGGGCAAAATATTTTACAATGATAATAGCAAACAAATACCAATTTGCAATAAATAAATATAGAGTTGCACCATGTTGTATATAACCACAACTGAAAGTTTTTCAGATTTCTAATTTTCTTCAAATTGACAATGGATTCAGTAGCATTCTATAATAATCTTTGAAATATTTTTGGATAATAATTGACAATTTCAAACTACAATTATACTTAATTTCAAAGAATAAGTATTGCTGACAGAGGAATCAGGAAATACATATTATTTTTGCTGAAGTATTGAAAACAATCCCACTGGAGTTTGTAAAATAAAATTTACAGGCAATTAAGTAAAGACATTTGATACCTATATCTTCCATAAGAATTTTACTATGAGAGGCTTCATGATATGAGATATGTCTGATTAGGGTTTATTTTGGTTGTGGCTTGCTGTCATTACTTTAATAACATGGTAAAGAATATATAGTCATGAAAATGCATTGATGGAAGTGACAGGTTGCATCATTCAGAGTAAAAAGTTTCTCTCATTGAAAGAGGCAAGTAGACTTCATTACGAGGAAAGAAAAGGTCATTCTTATGTTAGCTGGATTTGCTTTATTATAGAAGGAATTTTATGTTCAATTGTTTCTTTCTTGCCCAATTCACTCATGACTTGTAATTATACTTCTAGTATAAACATAGACTTTTGATTCCGTTTTCTAGGACTCACCCCAAAATCTCATATCTATTTTTAAAAAGGTGACTCAAATTATTGCTGTTGCAAATCATACCTGAAAAAAATTCTTTTAGCATTTAAATAAATTTTTAAATATTAATGGACTTGGATTTCAATTAATAAACTCAGTTTTAATTTTGATCTTAAACCTGATCCCAAAACAAGATTGAAATTCATTATTTCATTTTTATACTTTCTATAATGTAGAGAAATAAATGCTACCTCATATTTACTACTTCTGTCATCTAGGCTGAGGGAATTTAAGGACCAAAACCCTAACTATTTCTCCAATAACCTGGTAAATTATATTTCAGTTAATATTTTCAAATCTTTAATATGCTTTTGACTCTATTCCTTTCCCCAGCACAATGTACTAACATCATTTTCTTGTTGTCATTCCAACTATTTATGTGACAATAGAATGCATTTGGATTCATCATACATAGATGAAGTATAACTTCTCATTCTTCTGGTTGTGCATAATGTAGTATTATGCCAGTTGTGTAATCACATATGCACAAATGGTCATAATGTCGGATGTATTCTACTATTGTTCCTGCCCCTCTACTACCTCCCCTCCCTATACTCCTCTCCGCTCAATCCAAAGTAGCTTTAATCTTCCCTAGCCCCCACACCTCTATTGTGAATTCGCATTTGCATATCAGAAAAAACATTCCACCTTTGGTTCTTTGGGGTTGGCTTATTTCACTTAGCACAATTTCACTTAGCACAACTCCAGCTCTGTCCATTTATGGCAAATGGCATAATTTCATTCTTTTGTAAGGCTGAGTAATATTCCATTGTGTATACATACCACTTTTTCTTTACCTGTGCATCCATTGAGGGGCACCTAAGCTGTTTCCACAGTTTAGCTATTGTGAATTGAGCTACTATAAATATTGATGTGGCTGCATCGCTATAGTATGCTGATTTTAAGTCCTTTAGGTATAAATTAAGGAGTGGGATAGCTTGGTTAAATGATAGCTCCATTCCAAGATTTCTGAGGAGTCTTCATACTGCTTTCCAAAGTGGCTGCACCAATTTGCAGTCCCACCAGCAATGCATGAGTGTACCTTTTCCCACATCTTCGCCAAAATTTATTCTTGCTTGTATTCTTGATAATTGCCATTCTTGCTGGGGTTAGATGAAATCTTAGAGTGGTTTTGATTTGCATTTCTCTAATTGCTAGAGATGTTGAACACTTTTTCATGTATTTTTTGATTTACTTTGTTTCTTCTTCTGTGAAGTGTCTGTTGAGTTCATTAGTCCATTTATTGATTGGTTTATTTGTTTGGTGTTATTTGAGTTCTTTATATATCCTGGGGATTAATGCTGTATCTGAAGTGTATGTGGTAAAGATCTTCTCCCATTCTGTAGGCTCTCTCTTCACAATATTGCTTCCTTTACTGAGAAGAAGCTTTTGAATTTGCATCCATCCCATTTATTGATCCTTTACTTGACTTCTTGTGCTTTAGGAGTCTTAGTAAGGAAGTCAGTTCCTAAGCCAACATGGTGAGGATTTGGTCCTACTTTTTCTTCTGTTAGGCAAGGGTCTCTCTTCTAGTGCCTAAGTCTTTGATCCACTTTGAGTTGAATTTCATGTAGGTTGAGAGATAGGGGTTTAATCTCATTATGCTACATATGAATTTCGAGTTTCCCCAGCACCATTTGTTGAAGAGGTTATATTTTCTCCAATGAATGTGTTTGATGCATTTGTCTAGTATGAGGTAACTAAATTTAATGTGTGTTTTTCTCTGTGTCTTCTTTTCTGTACCATTGGTCTACTTGTCTGTTTTGGTGCCAATACCAATAGAACATATATTATATTATGTTATATATTATGATTTCAGGTATTGCAATCTATTTTATCACTAAAATGTATCTTTAGTCAGTCTGAACTTACATTCAATGAAATTTGAAATGATGGTGATGATGATGATGATAATGATGATGATGATGATGATTTTTTTTTATTGGGAATTGAACCCAGGGGGCTTTACCACTAAGCTACATCCCTTTTTATTTTTTGTTTTGACATTGGGTCTTGCTAAATTGATGAGACTGGCTTCAAATTTATGGTCCTCGATCCTCAGCCATCCTGAGATTGTTTTAATAGAATAAATTAAAGCTCTGAGATGCCCACTTGGCAGTGGTTCAAATTATTTCTAAATCTGAAATAACTGTTGTTGCCTAAAATTCTATTTTATGAATGAGGTTTAAATAAGTGACAAAAATGTTCTGATAATAAATCTTGTCTGAGTGTACATTTGACATGCTAGAGTGAGAAATTAGAAAAAAAGCTATATAGGTTGGCTCCATAAATAGAATTCATTTTAAAATGTGCTGTGTCCCTCTGGTGTATCTGATGTCTTTAACATTTCTGTGTCCCAGAAAAGTCTAGTTAGTCCTTTGTTGAACTCCTATTTGATTTTCTTTACTGTATTCTTTGGACAACTTTGCATGATAGAGATGTGTAAAATTATCTCAAAAGTTATCACAGGTCTTATAAATCAAACATTGAGATTGTTACATTAAAATTATTTTGATACGAAATATTTGAAATGAAATATTATTTAAAATCATAAGATGTTTACATTATTTTAAACCATTAATGAGGATCACACTAGCATTCATTTAGTGATTATGCAGGATTAGAGATGTCATAATTGTTTTATTTATTTGTAAATGCATATATATCCTTTAAAATGTACAGAATGCAAAGCTTTGAATGCATTGTTAATATGCAAATTCATCAAATGCTAATCTAGTTGCTCTTCATATTTTATCTGAAGTTTGTAATGGTTGTCAGTTCAAGATGTATAAAATGCTGTTACCATATCTCCTAAGTTCTGTTTCTTATATTAGAGTCCAAATATAAAATACAATATTTTTAAGTTGTACATGCCAAATATATCCTTTCGATTTATAAATTTCAGGGTAACCCAGGTAACTCATTTTCTTCTATTAATTCCCCCACCCCACTCAGAAAAAGGTTGGGATAAATATTCTTAAACCCAAAGTCATTATAATACGCTTTCAGTACAAGACATTTATATGTACCCAGGATAAGAATTAAATAATAACAATAATAATGAAACAAGAGTAGTTACATGAAAAAAGTTATTCAATAAATTTTGAAAATGAAACTCTTGTCCAAATGATGAGTCAAGATATTAATACTTATTTGAGCATCATGTTGTAGAAATTGTGTTCACAATTGTTTTCAGGTTCTTACATGTACAACATGCTATTTTGCCTTTATTTTCTGAGTTGAATATACTAAGTGTGAAAAACATCTATAGAATTAAAAAAATTTTTTCATGGCCTAATTTATATATTTTTAGTTTACTTTGTATACTTCAGAAAGCAAATCCTGAGAGCTGAAACATCTTTTAATCAGCAAGGTCTGGCAGAAAACTAGTATTTAAGAAAATTCTTTTGTATAAAGTAAAGGATGGTACTAAAGAAATATTAAATAAATATATTGAAGGTACTCTTGGTTGTATTATATTAGTAGTTTATTTTTGAGAAAGTCTTGGAGGAAAACTTAGAAATTATATTAATAATTTCCACAATTTTAAAAAGGAGTGGAAACAGAGAGGGACATTAATACTATATGGGTCATTTTGATTTTGGTCATATCATAGAACAGTGACCCAGTTTCCTTCTACTTGTAAAAACATGAAAGACAAATATTCAAAACAAGTAAATATTAAGCAATAAAATAAAGCAGTCTTTAAAGATAAGTAGCTTGTAAGGATACCATTAAAATTATCCTAGTTTACTGATACCTAAGAGATTACAGGAAATGCCACAAGGAACAGCAAACCTGGAAAAGAATAGCCTCTCTGGATTTTTTGGATTTTAAATGGCCAGCTTCTGGAGACAGGTTTTAAAGATTTAACTAGCTGGCCTTCTGCTGCATGCAAAGATCAGCTTCATAGCAGAAATATGAGAATTTCACTGTTTCTCCTTCACATGCCAAAACCATATTTCTAATGTTTATTCAAACAAAACTCATTAGTGTACCATTTTCTATTACTCTAGACAACTACTGTTAGAGAAGAAGATATATTCAATCTACCTTATAAAAATTCTTTTATTCTGAAAGCTAAAAGAAGTAAATGACTGGTCTTATGCATGACTAGATTTCAGGGAACAAACATGATATTCTGATTTGTAATATTCCCTGGTCTTCCTTTCTTAGTTCTTTTTAAGTCTGTTTCTATACTTGTATATAATTTTTCTCCATTGGTCACGAAAGCTGGCCACAGCTAACCCAAGATTGAATAAAAACAATTTCTAAAATGGTGATGTTATTGGACATTCAACAACAAGTATTTACTTTTGGTACCTAATAAACTAGAAGATAACAAAGTAAAAGTTTTATGATAACCCAAAGTTTTATAGTGTACAAGAAGTTTCTTAACAACATTACACAAAGGTGATGTTACTTATAGATCTTTTACATAGTAGATATTAAAAATATATTAAATATTTTAAATGAGCTTGAAGATTTTCTGGTAAATACATAACCAGCACATATTATTAATAAATTATATAATAGCAGTAATGTTCCAAATTATTTTTTCTAAATAAATAAAAGCTACAAAATTATACTTTACAATGTTTTCATTATTTAAATATTATTATACTAAAAGCATTTTTCCAATATTAACTAATGTATTTTTCAATATACTTTTTTCAAACTTCACCAAAAGTTATGAGATAGAAAAACATGTAGGTAAGTTTATTTTTTTAATATCAGAGTTAACATAAACACTTTATGCATGAAATAGTGTCCTTAAGCTAGCTTTCATGCAAACTGATTTGTTTTAGAGAATAATATTGATTTTTTTCAAATTAGACTTCTGATTTCAGTTAAAATACACAAAATATTTATATATAGTTTTAACACATACTTAATGTATGGGAAAAATGATTAAATATTCTTAATTGCCTCATTATTTCTTTACAGAAATATTATTTTGTGAACATAGTAAATTGCTTTCTCAAATGTTATAGCATCCACACATCACTATTTTGTTAGGAATGACTAGTTAGAAAAAGAATGGTTATTTGGCACAAGGTCCCTGTGGAATAGATATGCCATAATTTATAGCTGAATCCAAATGTTCCACAGATGGCAATATGAATATGGTGCAGCTGGAGCTAGAATACATTTTTTAGAGGAAAAAAGTATATGTTGAAGGGAAAATGATAATGCAAAAGAGGAATATTAACTAGATATCTTGAAACAATAGTGAAACAAGGTCAGTCTAAGTCATATTATTAAAGATTCATGCTGAGAAAAAATAATGGGACCCTGTTGGATTAATTTTATCTTTAATTTATGAGATGACCTTTGGGCCAAAACATGACATTATAATAAAGGTATGTCTTTACTAGAAGTCATATTTAAGTCTGTAGTAAAAGTAACTTGTTTCATAATAAATCTGTAAGAATACTTTACTTTAATGCATACATTAATATGAACTCAAACCATCAAGTCAAACAATTTTTATTCACTTATTCTGTCCTACTACTGCATGCAAAATTAGACTCATATTTTTGGAAAACTGATTTGCTGCAAATTTTAAATACTTCAGCACCTTAAAAATATTATCTGAGGCTATGTAAATTATTTGCTGAAGATTAACACTCTGTTCCCATGTTTTTGTTATCACTTTCATTCCCTAGGAGGGATTTCTAGGAAATGATTTTTACATTCCCATTGTCCTAATGTTTATAGCAACATTTTTGTTGTTGACATTTCCCAGATAAAAAATGTGTCTACTTTTGCCAAAGGCATACTTCAATATCTTTAATATAACCATTAGCAAGTCAAACTTGAAGCCCAATTATGATGGCCACCTTGATTAAGAACCAATGGAAAATTGTGGGAATAAGTGTATAAGTATTACTGATGTTAGCACTCCATTTCTTTATATTTATGCGGAGTTGTTTGTAAACATGTACATACTCTCATTAATTTATAAAATTATGTCCTCAAGTTGAGCACAAAGCTAATCTGAAACAAGAAAACACAATTAGCAAGAGGTCAATATTAAAAGAAGGCAGAAAGAAAATTATTTACACACTTCATTTTCCTAAAATTTCATAGATATGAATGTAGCAAAATTAAATGGTTATGGGCTTGATATGACAAAAGGCAAAAGTTTTGAATAATTTGTAATTTTAAATTGCAATTTAAAGCAAACTCCTGAATGAATCTTCCCATTATATTCATCATTGTACAACACTGTAATGATTTTGTTAAGTGAAATATGCTTTGTGATTGTTCTGATTTGGAGATGAGTTGTTCCTTCCAAAAGCTTGACACAGAAATGTTCAGAATTAAAAGAATTACATTATGAAAGCTATAATCTAATCAGTGGATTAATTCATTTGAGGAATTAACAATTTGAATAGCTAGCTAAGTAGTAACTGTGAACAGGTGGGGCATGGATAGAGGAAGAAGGAAATGAGGGTTGGGGAAGACATGCCTTTGGGAATTTGTCTCTGGCTGCTTGCTCTCTCTCTTTGCTTCCAGCTTTTCTCTGACTCACCCTTCTACCAATACTGTTCTTCACCCCAGGCCCAGAGCAACAGAGCCAAATGACCATGGACTCAGCCCAAAATAGACTTTTCTTCTTCTAAGTTGTTCCTGTGAGAGATTTTGTTCACATCAATGAAAAGTGGACTAACACAGTAGTCAAATAGACTCTAAAGTCATCTTGAATGGACAATGATGTTTAAAGCTCTATTTCTGCAGAAAGAACAATTTTCACAGCTACCACTTAATTCACAGGGTTTTGCAACTCATTTAGTCTCCTATTCAAATGTGATGACATCACTTCTATAGTGTTCTTGTGATCACAAAATCTCTTCTTGCACAGTATGAGAGCAACAATACAATGATGTGAAAAGCAAGAAGTAGGTACCACTGGGGGTTCACTTTGGGGCTGTGTACAACAACCCTTTCTGGAAAAAGAAACCTGGGTGAAAATATTCTCAGTACTTTTCAGGGTGAAAATAGTCTCAGTACTTCTTAACTTTATTATGAGGGATATGCTATTGATTCTGAACTATCATCACTATTTTGCAATGTATTTTTTAGTGTAATCATTTGGCCCTAGAAAGGACTTCTCATTTCAGTTTTTCATTAAACATATAATATATAGTATTAATTTTAAATATTCTTAAGTGTTTTATATTTAACATCCTTTACTACAGAAACTGAAATGGTGATTCAGAGTGTATTTCCATGGTTTTTAAAAAATTTTTAGCCCTATCTTATTGTTGGCATAATTAATCCACTTTGATATTCAACTTTACTTTATTTTGAAGATTTTAATATTTTGCTTGTTTCTGAGAAGTTGCTTAGGAAATGCATTAAGGAGCATTATAAAGATCTGACCCTGGCTAACAGGTTTTTTGCATTCAAAGGGATCATGTATTTTCCTACATTTAATTGACAAGACACAAGCTACCTAAAAGGAATAAAGTTGTTTCAATTGCACTATGATATTGTCTCTGAGAATTTTAGCTATCGTTTAAATCTACACTCAGCAAGCTTTTTTACAAATCCATATAGTAAATGTTTAGGACTTTGCAGTTCATGCTGTCTCTATCATATCTGTCCAAGTCTTTCATGCAGCCAGAAAGCAGACCCGCAGTATAAATATTCAAAAAGGAGTGTGACCATTTCACAATGTAGCTTCATTTTTTAAAAAATAGGTACTATGAATGATTTGGCCATGGACCAGTGTGCTTACCAGTGTTTAGATGATAAAGCTTTCATTCAGAAATCATTAGAATGTTGGCTAAAAGTTTTGCTTTAAAATGAATTCTAAATTCTTTCATTTAATTTCATTTGGTTTCTTTGCGTATGGCAAAGGAATACTTGTGAGAGAATAAACACTCATTTACTTCTGCATTTGTTTATTTCTTCAATTATTTTAGAGAATCTATAGATAACTAGGCATTGTTATAAGGATTAATAAATTAATTAACATAATTAAAATGCATATTTTAAAATTAAAAAATGAAAATCACCACCAAATTAATTAAAAGTATCAGCAGCATTTCCTCTGAAATTTTAATTTATTTTTTATGCTGATAACACATTTCAGTTCAGAGATTTAAGTTCATACACGTTAGAATCCAGACAATTGGGAAACAAAGATTGGTATAACATAAGGAAGAATACCAATTTTGCAACTCCACTAGCAATGTAAAAGTGTGCCTTTTTACCCACAGCCACACAAACATCTATTAGTGTTTGTGTTCTTGATAATAGCCATTGTAATCAGAGTAAGATGAAATCTTAGAGTTGTTTTAATTTGCATTTCTCTTCAGCCACTCTGGAAAGCAGTGTGGAGATTCCTCAGAAAACTTGGAATGGACCCACCTTTTGACCCAGTTATCTCACTCCTTGGTTTATACCCAGAGGACTTAAAATTAGCATACTACAGTAACACAGTTACAGCAATGCTTATAGCAGCTCAATTTACAATAGCTAGACTGTGGAACCAACCTAGATGCCCTTCAACAGATGAACGGATAAAGAAGATGTGGTATATATACACAATGGAATACTTCTCAGCCATAAAGAAGAATAATACTATGGCATTTGCAGATAAATGGATGGAATTGGAGATTATCATGCTAAGTGAAATAAGCCAATCCCAAAAAACAAAGGCCAATGCTTTCCCTGATAAGCAGATGATGATATAGAATTGGGTTGGGGGTGGTGGTGGGGGGCAAGAGAAGAATGGAGGATCTTTAGATTATGTAGAGGGAAATGAGAGGGGGAGGGTGGGGGTATGAAAAATTTTGGAATGAGACAGACATCATTACCCTATGTACATGTGTGATTAACAAGAGTGATATGAATGTACATTATGCACAACCATAGAAATGAAAATTTGTACCCCATATGTGTACAATGAATCAAAATGAAGTCTGTAAAAATAAAAATAAAAAATAAAGAGAAATAAAAACTAAACAATTTCTATTTACTTTAATTTTTTTTCTATTTTCTTTCACCAGATGACAAGTGAGGGACATGGTCTGTTTGTGGAGGAATTGCAAGTTCTGTTAGAAACCAACTAATCCACATGAAGAAATTGACAATATATTTTAAATTATCACATTTAACAAAGTAATTACTAAGAGATATGTTATTTTAATATCTGCTTTAATTTCTTGTATATACAAATTCTGAAGGGGAATAATTTTTAAAATAATCAAATTTTTAAAAATTAATGGATAAATATGTGTATTAACCACATAAACCATAATGTTTTGAAATATATGTACATTATGATTGATTAACTAATTATCATTTGTATTACTGTATGTGGTAATCATTTTTGGGGAGAGCACAATATTCATTTCTTCATAAGATTTCAAGAATACAGTATCAACTATGATCAAGTTAACATTGTCCTTATGATTTGGATGCCCTTTCTTTCTCTTGCCTAATTTCTTTAGTTACTGCCTCAGGTATTACATCAAGTAAAAGTGATATGAATGGGCATCCTTGACAGTTTCTAGATTTTAGAGAAAGTCTTTCAAATTTTCCATGTTGAATATGATGTTGTCTGTGGACTTATCACATATGTACTTCATTGTGTTGAAGTATATTTCATTTGTACTAAATGTGTTGAGTTTTATTATGAAAAAGTATTTAATTTTGTCAAAAGTTTATTCTATTTTTCTACGCCTTATAGAAATGACAAAAAAAATTCTATCATTCTTTTCATATCCAGTATCTGTTTAGGTGACATTATTGATTTATATATGTTAAACCATCTTTGAGTCCAGGGCAAAAACCACCTGATCTTACGATATCTGTTTATTGACATATATTTTTCAAAAATAGTTATTTGTAACATCTACTTTTTCATTTCTAATTTTATTTGAGTCCTTTTTTTTCTTTCAATTGTTCTCTAGTCTTTATTAGATTTATTTCAGCTACAAATCTTACTATTTTCTTCCTTCTACTAATTTTGACTTGGTTTGTTCTCATTTTTCTGGCTCTTGAAGGTGCAATACTAAGTGTTTTATATGAATTCTTTTTTATATTTTGATGTTATTTATTGCTATAAACTTTCATTTTAGAATTGGCTTTATTGTATCCTGTAGATTTTATAGCATTACATCTTAATGGTAGAAATCAAAGGTTTTGATGATTAAACACAACACATGAGTCAAAGATTTAAAATTAAAGAATCATCATCTTAAGATTTAATCAGAATGTTTCTTATAATAACATATATTTTCTTTTCAAAATTTTTTCTTTTTTCTGGCTAGTGAAAAAGACCAAGTATATGAAAACCCTCCCTTCACTCACATAGATAATGATAGCGAATTATTTATTCAGAAATCTAGAAGAAAGAATTTTGAATGTTTTACCATGAAAGAACTCTAAATGTTTGATCACATAGGTATATTTTACCTGATTTCAACATCATACAATGTTTCCATATTTTGGAACATCTTATAATACTCCCATAAATATGTACAAATTCTAAGTTTGTATGTGTTCATTAAAATTTACCTAACAGTCTCTCTTCTCTAATTACCATTTTCTAATAATCATGGCAGATCTGAGTTAGACTAGAACACTGAACTAATACAGAAAACTAGAAAATGATTATTGATGTTGACATTGAGTTGATGTGAGAAAGTTACTGAAGGCCAGGAGTTCCTATTTTGTTACTACTAAAAATAATGATTTCAATTTACTGAAACATATTATATAATACCAAATTATATAATTATATATAATTCTCACAATAATGAAATACTCTTTGAACATCAATGGTTTTGAAATTATTGCACAAGCTATATTTGGGATTAAATAATTTGAAGGAAAGGTTTCTTATGATATCTTCAGATGGAGTGATAGTACACTAGAAAATAACAATTTTTTCGTGTCTGTGTGGTGCTGGAGATTGAATCCAGGGCTTGTGCATGTGAGTCAAACACTCTACCAACTGAGCTATATCCCAAGCCCCCAAAATAATAATTTTAAACTATGAATTAAACAGTTTTTCTAAAGCACTTGATGATAAAATTTCTACCTAAAACATTTAGTAGGCCATTTGTCTAACAGTCTAAGGCTGTTAATAACTGATCAGAACTAAAATCCTTTTAGTGGAACAACTATATATCTGTACCTTTGCTGTGGTACATACCCATGACTTTCTAAAATTTATCCTAAATCTTATGAAACTCCTATATTTGTTTACTAACTTTCAGAGTATAGTGAAGAATAGGACAATCAATTATGACCAGAATGTGTAATTTTCTACAGGTCACCTAAACAAGTTTTTCAGCAATGAAAACTGTGTGTAAAAATGAAGAGATGATTAAGAATTTTAAAACACTGCTACTGTGGTTAACAGATTCTATTTAGATTCTAATTGACAGAAACCAAGTATGAAATAATAGTTGCAAGATAATTGTGAATGTTTACATCAAATGTACCATTTTAATTTTTTCTTTTATGGTACTGAGGATCAAATTCAGGCACTGATTCCTACTAGGAAGTGCTCTACCATGGAGCCACATCCTCAGTTCCCACTTTTGTGTGTGTGTGTGGTCAATGATATATTTAGGTGATACCATGTAATTTCTGTCAAATTTATTAGCAGTTTAATAACACTGCATTTGTGTAAATATAGGTTTTAATATTGTAGTGTTATATATGGAAATATTTATGGGTGAATGAATTAAAAATTTGAACGTTTTAAATGTTTAAAAGTGCATAAATACAAACATGCCTATCTCCCTACTTACTCTCCTATATAGGTACATGTTAGGTTAGTTGAATGAGTTAGACAGTGGGTACATGGAAAATTGTTCTGTGTATCCTGCTTCTGTCATTTTGTATAATTTTGAATATGTCACAAATGATTACATTTAAAAAATGAAACAGAATTTTATTTACATAATCAATGTCAGTCTATCATTGTGAATACATATACTCCTATTCCTTTTATTACCCTGCTATATTCATGGTGACGACAAAGTTTCCACATTCTAGGCATACTCCTGCCTTTAATTTTAACATTTTCTGCAATTTTACTGCACTACTCTTTGATATTGACATGACTCTATTTTTTTTTTTTTCCAATTTTTGGCAGTGCTGAGGATTGAACCCAGGGCCTTGTGCTTAGGAGGCAGGCACTCTACCAACTGAGCTATATCCCCAGCCCTTGATGTGACTCTTAAACATTTGTTTTACATTCTCCTTGGTGAGAACCTTGTTAAAAATGAACCCTTTCCTGATCACTGACACAATACCTTATTTTCCATTTTGGTTTTAATTTATGAATTAGTTAAAAATACCTAATTTGCAATACACTACAATTATTTTATTATCTATGTCTTCCATTATGAGGATATGCAGATTTATATCCTTTTGTTCAATATCATATATTGTAATACCTAGAAAGGTGACTGGTACATAATAGTCATTCAACAGATAGGTTTGAATGAGGAGGAATATGTAATTGAAAGAGCACCTTTGGACTTCGGCAAAACTCCTTTTGAGATGCAGTGTTACTGGGTACTACATGATCTTCAACACATATTTTCTCATGCAATTAGTTTTCTTTAAATACTGAAAGACCAAAACAGTACTTGACTTCAATGTTTACCATGGAAATTCAATGTGGTATTCCTTAATGATGTACTTGGGCTATAGGTTTAATTCCTTCTTTCTTACTCATTATCACTAGCAACCTGATTATCATCCAAATTTGCAATGTTGTTTTAAGGAGTTCATTTTTCTGCTTGACAATTAATAAATGATAAACTAATATTAATTGTTTTCTATTCAGGTATAATGCATTCTGGCTTGCTGAAAAATTCTTTTGAGAATGAGGCAGCAACTTGAAGTCATATGGTTCTTACTACAATTACTTAGTCAAGAATATAACACAATAATAATACACACATTCAGCAGAATTTATATTTATGTTTGCAAAATTACCAAGTGGGAAAAATTGCTATAACATTTAAGATTATAAATGAGATGAATTTACTTTTAGATGACTCCAGTGGCATTTTAAACCAATGTGCAAGGATTTTTCTATTTAGTCTCCAGACTGTATATTGTTATTTTGGTTCATCTAAAAATTTTCTGAAAAATATAGAAGAGTCTAGGAAACTGAAGTGCACTTAAAAAAATGTAACGAATCACTCTGGATCAAGTTCAGGACTCTAATGTAGTAATTTCATGTATTCTTAAATTTTTTAAAGCTCGAATAATTAACTTCCATATATTAAAGGTAAAATAAATTATCTGTATGTTGTAAAATGCAATATATTTAGCTCTAAATTTTTCAACAGCTATCACAAAATATATTTCCAGTCAAAGTGAATTATGTGACCCACTTTATTTTGTTGTGTTTAAGTAAAAGACACAAAGGATGTGAAAGTCTATCAGTTGTGATGTTGTGTTTCCCTAAACCACCATTGGACAGTTATTGGTAAGACTTCAATAACAAAATGCCACAGTCTGGATAGGTTAAACAATAGAAGTATATTTGTCACATCTCTGGAGGATAAAAATCTGACATCAAATGATTAACAAGGTTTATTTTTTTCTTGCAAGACCTTTATTCTTTGGCTTATATGTAGCCACCTTCTCCCTGTGCCTTCATGGTCATTTGTGTTCTAATTTCTTCTTAAAAGGACAGCAAATTGGATTAGCACCTTAGCCTTGTAACCTCATCTAACCTTAATTACCACTTTGAAATTCCAGTCTTCCAGTACAGTCACTGGTATGGTTTGGATGTGAGGTGTCCCCCAAAATCTCATATGTGAGACAATGCAGGAAAGTTCAGAGAAGAAATGATTGGGTTGTAAGAGGCCTAACCTAGTGGAATGAATTGAAGTGGTAGGGTGTGGCTGGAGGAGGTGGGAATTGGGGCGTGGCTATGGGGTATATATTTTGTATTTAAGAGTGGAGTCTCTCTCTGCTTCTTGATGATGCAAGCTGCTTCCTTCTGCCACCCTCTTCCGCCATGGTGTTCTATCTCACCTTTACCCCCAAGGAGTGGAGGTGAATCTCTATGGACTAAGCCCTCTGAAACCATGTGAACCCTCAAAGTTTTCTTCCACTATAATTGTTCTGGTCAGATCTTTTAGTCACAGCATCGAAAAAGCTGACTACAAAAGGCACATCTGGAAGTACTGGAGCTTAGAATGTCAACAGTTGAAAGGAGAAAGGAACACAACTCAGTCCCTAATAAATACAATTCTCTTGACTGTCAAAATTTTTTCACCTTTGGATCTTCATAGCTCATCCTTAGTATGGAAACACTTAAATAATGGTGATATAATGTTCATTATTTTAACGGAAATATGACAAGAATAATTGCATCTTTATTATTGAAAACAATCATTTTTATATTCTTATTACCTTTCAAATGTTAAAATATCATTACAACACAATTATCTCCTTATGTTTTATGATATTTATACCTAATTTTAAATCATTTACTTATCAATCATGGTAAACAAGATTTCAAATTTAGAATATTTATTTTTCTCTGTTTGTATATACTTAAATAAGAAGAAGTTGAAGAGATTTTCAAATAATATAATGTCACCGTATTTGAACAAAAGTACTTTTATCTACATGTTTCAACTGTTTTTTAGAAATTTAACTTTTACCTTAATTTTGTACTTCAATGATTTAGATAAATATAACATTTATTTTTGTTTGACTTTTTTTTGAAACATACATTATTTTATCAAGCTCATTAGATAGCTAGCTTTATTGCAGTAAAATAAAAAAAAACACAAATGCATAGGAACCATAAATTTTAGTTAAGTTAACTTTTATGCAGGAAATTATAATTATTATGCCATAGGCTTCATTTTAAAATATCTTTAGGTAACTTACATGAGAACAATAATTTTTAAAAATAATCCCAGGATGCTAAGAATCATCCTTTACACAGGGCATCTTGTATGATATTTTTATTACCATTATAAAAATACCCCAAATTTCCCAGGATATCTAAAATAGTGAGAGTATGTAAAGTCACAGAAATGATAAAAAAAGTATATATTGTTACAACTTTCTTGTTTCCTACACCATGTGGGCCTCAAGTTTCTTAATTTTTTTTTCTAAGCATGTGTATTATTTATTTTCATGTGTAGTTGATTAATAATGCATTCCTTGTTATCAATCTGTGTTTAAACCTCAATCACATCATTAAATAATCAATTTATTGGGAAGATATTGAATGTTTCTATTTTTCAATTATTTCATCTTAATGAAATATAAAAATAGTACTAACCTAATTCTATTCAGTATGATTGCAATTTTTATAGTACTATTTCTTAAGGCAGTGGTTTATATTAGCCCTTAAAAAACAAAGGGTGATGCTGTTTTTTTTCTGTGTTGATTCGTCAGTTCAGATGTTCTCTTTCGTATAATTTATCCTGCCATAAATTAGCAATAACTTTTACCACTATCTTTGGTTTTCTTGTGCCTCTGAAAACTGAAGAAGCTTAGACACTTATGCTTCCAATCACATTAGCCTAGTTTAAGCTTCTAGTGCCAACAGAGGAGTGATATTTGAAATTTGTGAATATAAAGCAAAATAATTTAAAGAAAGTGATAAGGAGGGTTCCTTTCTATTTCCTTCACCATTCATCTCCTTTGTATGTCTTATAGTGAAGGGAAAATAGTAGTTTGGGAGTCTATCATATTTCATTGTAGATGAGCTTTTTTTTGGTTTGATTTGAGCTTTGGTTGGGAAGCTCCAGTTTGTAGGTTTTTACCTGAATGTTCTTTGTGTATGTGTGTGCTTTTCATATATATATATAATATGTATCTATATATATAATATATATATGTATAATATATATATATGTTACATACTGGGAATTGAACCCAAGGCTTTGTGATGCAAGTTCTCTATCACTATACAATACATCCCTACCATATCACAGGGAAAAAAAAAGAGAAAAGTAAAATATTTTCATCAAAAGAAAAAACATGAAACAATAATGCCAGGGCAAAATATATTCTCCATTTTTATATGAAAAATTTTAAAATTAAAAGATAAGAACCTAAGATATAGGACATATATTTTACTTTTTATACTCTATATTTGCATTCATCTTGCACTCTGATTCAATTTTCCCTGCTCCATCAGATGGCTTAATTATGTCAATTTTAGTATATGGCAGACTTGTAGACTATCATAATTGATTTTTATTATTGAGATATGATTTGTATTCCTAGTCATTTTGGCTTATTTTTTGCTTTTAATTTGACTTGGTTTCTTCTTTGATTGGCTTTTCCTTTAGAGTAGTTCCTCCCTTTGCTGACCTACATTGTTGTTTTTCACTTCCTCCTTGTGAAAGATTTTGCTGAGAACGTTCTGTAGTGTGGACTTTCTATTTGTAAATTCTTTTAACTTTTGTTAATCATAGAAGGATTTTATTTCGTCTTCAAATATGAAGGTTAGTTTTGCTGGGTATAAGATTCTTGGTTGGCAACCATATTCTTTCAGTGCTTGAAATATGTTATTCCAGGTCCTTCTAGCTTTTAGGATCTGGACTGAGAAATCTGCTGTTATCTGTATTGGTTTCTCCTATATGTAATCTGATGCTTTTCTCTCTTGCAACCTTTAAAATTCTGTCTTTATTTTGGATGTTAGGCATTTTCATTAAAATGTGCCTTGGTGTGGATCTGTTGTAATTTTGTGCATTTGGTGTTCTGTAAGCCTCTTGTAGTTGAATTTCCTTTTCATTTGTCAGGTTTGGGAAATTTTCTGATATTATTTCATTGAATAGGTTGCTCATTCCTTTGATTTGTATCTCTGTGCTTTCCTCAATCCTGATAATTCCTAAATTTGGTCTTTTCTTGGTATCCCATAGTCCTTGGACGCTCTGTTCATGATTTCTTACCATCTTCTCTGTTTGGGCAACTTTATTTTCAAGACTAAATATTTTGTCTTCATTGTCTGAGGTTCTGTCTTCCAAGTGATCTAGTCTGTTGGTGAGGCTTTCCATTGAGTTTTGTATTTGGTTTATTGTTTCCTTCATTTCAAGGATTTCTGTTTGTTTGTTTGCTTGTTTTTTCAGAATCTCTTTGATGAAATGATCTTTTGCTTCCTGCAGTTGCTCTTTCAACTGTTTATTGGAGAGATCATTCATTGCCTGCATTTGCTCTCTTAACTCATCCCTTGCTTCATGAATCATTTTAATTATGAATATTCTGAACTCATTTTCTTTGTCTTCTACCATGCTGTCATTGGAGTCTATTAATTAGAATCTTGGTTTGTTTGTAACACTTTCTCCTCTTTTTTTTTTTTTCCATATTGTTCATGTATCTTCCCCTCTAGCAATCCAGATCTGGGGTATTGCAGTTTCCCCACTATAGACTTATAGTGACCCTGACAATGAGTGTCCAGTCTCTAACAGGCATCTCAGGATGTTATTAGCCCCACCTAAAGTTGGCAGCTTCTGCGTCCAGGATAATCCAAGATGGCTACACTGACTTCCAAATGTGTTGGCAAATGGGAGCTGCAGTGTGGGGCATGAGCACTAAGTCCATGTGGGGTGAGGTAAGTAGGGCTGGGGGTCCTGGAGGTGGAGCACGGTCAGTCGGGCAGGGTGTCCTGCAGGTCCTGGCAGCAGCCACATATAACCAAACCTGTGGGTACTGTGACAGTGGACTTCCAGGCAACAGCAGGCAGCTGGCAGTCCACTGGTGATCTGCGAGTGGTCTCAGGCTACAGGCAGGTGTTTGGCAGGTGGACCTCGGGCAGTGAGTGATGAGTAGGTAAAAGGCAGGTGATGAGCAGGCAAGAGGCAAGAGGCAAATGGGCAAAAGGCAGATGATAGGCAGCAGACAGTGAGTGATCTGCACTCAAAAAGTAGATGATATGCTGACAGACTGAGGGTGATCAAGTTGGACAAATGGGATAAACAGCAGTGGATCAATGAGCAGCAAAGACTGTGTCACAGAGAAACAGATTTTCCTCTTGAAATCTGAGTCACAGAGAGACAAGGAATGCAGTTTCCTTCTAGTCCTCCATCTTCCTCAGTATTCCACAACTGATTTTTACCCTTATGGATTTTAAACCAAAACTAGAGACTTCTGACTCATAGTATCTTTGCAACAAAGTATGCTTTCTTGAGACCTTTGCCTTATCCCTATTATTAAATATCTCTTTATGCATAGTGAAGAGAAGTAGATCGTGTTAATACCCCTTATCTATTATCTGTTTTGACTAAATATCTACAATGTATTTTCCAATGATTTATATTTTAAAATACATTAAATGCTTTTATAAACATTGAGTGTAATTTAAACTTTAGTTTTTAAATAAATATTCTCTCAAATTTTTAAACAGTCTTTAGTTTTTGAATAATTTCAGATTTGCTAATAGATAGTACAGAAATTTTCTATGACCCAAGCACATTTTACTCTTCTTTCAGCATCTTGCATCATTATAGTATATTTAAAATATTAAAATAAACAATACTGGCATATTACCAGTAACTGAATTCCAGACTAGGTTCAAATTTCTCTGATTTTTACACTAATGTTCTCTATTTTTTTTGATTCTTCAGGGTCCAATTGAAGACAATGCAATGCACTTAGCCAACTTTTTCAAAGAACATATTTTTCTTCCTTTACCTTATTTAGTACCTTATAGAATAAACATTATACAAGTAAAAATGTGTTAATCTGATTCTGTTAATTAACTTTATACCAAATGTAAAAAAGGCTTCAAGGTCATTCTTTCAGTTCTTGAAAAGATGTATATCACTCTCAATAAATAATATGAAGGACAACATGCATTGTAAAGCAAAGCACTTGGGGTTCAGTTTTATGGAGTTTTTTTATATTGCTTATACAGTTTTAATAACTGTGAATGTTATATAATCTCAATCTCCCAAATATATGGAAATAATACTCTTTAGTGGATATAATATAATGATTGTAGTATTTTTGCTGAATTAATAAAAAAATGTTGAGAATACTATTGAAAATACAAGAAATCCTACTTTAAAATGTCCTCATAAGACATAAATGACCATATAATTTTGAAAATGTGATAAAACAATAGCTAATTTTATTTCAACAACAAAAATGTAATTTAATTGTATTAAGATGCATCTTAATATTTGATTACACAGACTGTATTGGAAAGAGCTACATTTAAATTCCTATACTTTACTTTCATTCTCAATACTGTTTATCTTAATTTATCATTGCTGCTTGCTGATATGCTTGAGTTATAAGAGAAGGTCACACAGTTCTCCTCAGGGTATTTCAATCTCTGGCAACAATTTTTATTTGCTGATCATAAATGTACTTTAGATTTCTGCATTGTTATTTTATGTAATAATGTCAAGGACAAACATTCTGAAGCATGTCTAATAACATTGAGATCCACTTTCTTCCCTCTACAATTCAGCACCCCATTAAATTTAAAAAATAACTAGATACTTCTTCTTTAGCTTGGTAGGGGGTGTATTAGATTTTCTTCAAAAGGTTTTGGCTTTGTTTTCTAATTTTCCTCATTCTTCTTAGTTTGGAGAATGCCTGTACACAGAATAACATGTGGTATGAGAGAAGAGTCTGGTAGAAGAAAAAATTTTTCCACTTTGTCTATGCTGCATTTATTCCTGATTCTATTGAAACAACAACAACAAAAAAACTAGCATAATAACTCTGAATATAAATAATGCATGAATTAAATGATAAAAATTGTAATAATTTAGAATAGGCAATCTATTTGCTATATCATGATTGTGTGAACTTTTAAAAAGTGATATAAAAAATGCATAAGAATTACCCATCTGTACTTAACCTAAATATGTTTACTATTATGATTCTTTGTAGTCTCCAATAGACTATTATCCTGCTGGTGGCAAAGTCCAACACTTGTTTGCCCATCTTTGCATGCCCCAAGAAGGCCCCCAAGGATATTTCATGAATGAATAGACTAATGAATGCTCAGTTACTAAATTTTCTGTAAGAATATTTCAATTTATCATGCATTTTATTCTGTGTGAAATATTTTTTTAAAAATTGTGGTGAACAGTAACCACTTTCTCTTACTTATCTTGCAAATACATTTTTCCAGTCTGGCAATACTTCTTAAACTCTCTTTATAATGTTTATATTACCATATAAATTTGGAGTTTTTAAAAATTCAAATAATTTAGATTACCTTATAAGTTTATAACTAATCCCATAGAGGTAATTTCTCCACATTAAACTTCTTAAAACAGTTAACACTTGACAATCTATTATGAAACATTGCTGTTTTGCAGAGAAGCAGAATTTGGTGTGTTATTTCTTGAGTTTGCAACTTAACTCAACTGCTCATAGCAGGTCTTGTTCAAGTGATTCAACTTTTCTGTTTCTCAGTTCCCTTATCTATTAAAAGAAGGACAATAACAATTTCATGTGTTCTTATAAAAAATAAATTGACCAATGTGTAAGAGGAAATTTTGAGGAGTGTCTTGCATATAATGATCAAAAAATAAGTTTGCACATTATTTTGTTCACATTGTTTATTGATTTTATTTTATACAGTATCAAGAAGAGCTCTATTGTCATGTACACATTTAGTAGGCTGTCAGCTCATTTAAAATATTTGTTTGTATAATTTATCATTTTGACAAAGATTTAGAAGGTCTCTTTCATCAAATCTAAAACTCTATTTACGATTTTATCTATATATGCATTCTTGATTTTAATCCATTGATCGATGCGTTTATTGATTTGTCACATGTGGAATAATGAATTAATGTCACTATCCTGGCGGTAGGCCAGTTACCCAGAAGAGATTCTTATGGAAAGGTTGAATTTGGCCCTATTTCCTCTCTCATGCACTCTCTTGTTTTTCGAACTTTTGCAGTGGGATGAGACGACTTGAAGGCCCTCATCAGATTCAGACCCATTAAACTTGGTCATCCCAGTCTCCAGAAATGTATGAGATTAACCTCTGTCCTTTGTAAATTGTCCACTCCCAGGTATTCCATCAGCACAGAATAGATTAAGACAATGAGCTTTACATCTAGTTTTCTACATTTGTCTTCATATCTAGACATCTGTTTAAGTAAAGCTATTTGGAGTGTCATGCAACCTGATCTAGAGTGATCTGAACCACTGATACACAGACACCTTTATTGAGAACACAGAGGAAAGTCTTTGCTTGTTCTCTTCAGTGTTGTACTGCAACCTGAAAGGATATAGAAAGGAACTGTTATTTTCCTATCAATTACCTGATGTTTGATAATGCACACATGTGGAAAATGTGAGAAATGCATGAACAAAAGCTAGACTATTTTAAAAAATATTAGGCACATGAAATGAAAAAAAAAAACCTATGTTGAAAAAGAGTTTTAACCAAAGTGCACAAAAATTCATAAAAGGCCAGGGGTGCAAGTATGCTGAAATTAATTATCACTATCACTTTGTTTTTTTCATTTTCCTTTTGAAGACATAATGTACTTGAAAAATCTATTGTGGAAAAGGGGCACAACTCTATTACTTACTTAACAAATTTATAACATTAATTTTATTAGTGAAGAAATTCTAATGGAAGAATAGCAGAAATTTGAATAAGGAATCTGAGGACTTTAGTTTATTGTTCTGATCTGTATTATCTTGCACTTAATCCTTGTCTTCATGTCTTAAAATTGCACAAATTTGCTAAAATTAAATAATGACCTGGATTCTATCCAGTTAATAAGTGCAAAATTCCCTGAAATTCTCCAGGTTCATGTTATTGGAGTTCTAGGTCAGTGATAGGTTTACATTTGGATAGTTCTAACAATCCAGGTCTGGCTACTTGTCCCTAATAAATCAAAGAAAATACAATGGTGAGAGGCAGGAAAGAGATTTATTCAATATAGCTGTATCAGGGAGACCAGAAGAATCAATATTCACAGCTCTATCTTGGGGCTACTGATATGACCTTCATGTTTAAAAAAGAGGAAACACTGGGACAGGGAGCAAGAGGTATGTATAATTAATCAGTCTGTTTCAGACTGATCTGATAGATCATTATTTCAAGTCTGGTTCTGCGGAATGCCTTCGGAGAAGTTTTATCATTTGAGGGGCAATCTGTTTCTCACTGTGAGATATTTGTTCCTGCTTAGATGGGTAGCCTCAGTTCCCTTCATGGAGTAATTTTTCCTACTTGGGGGAGCAGGCTCTTCAAGGGCTAATCTGCCTACAAGACTCAGTATTTCTAGCACGTTTAAGGAAATAGCTGGAGACTTTAGGTGCTACTGTGTGGATGAAACAAAAAGATATGAATTATATGTGAGACAACATGGATCAGAACAATTCTTAAATTCTAGTACTTAGTACTATTAGTACTAGAACTAGAACTATAGTACATATAGTTCTATTACTATATGTACTATATAGTCCTATATTACTATATGTACTATATGTATTAATTTAGTGGGTATTCTTGTTAATCATAACTCAGTGATGTACTTCTATAATTTATTGAAATGCTAGATATAAAAATACCTTTAATTTCTCGTATCTTTTTTTCTCATATCTTCACGGTAAAGGCAATATTCGTGCAAGAAGGAATCTGCCAAATTAGGCTTCTGCTCTGTGCCATAATTCCCTCATACTGGATCTGCCACCCTTAATCAGGATCTGAGGATAGGAATTATTACATTTGAAAATGATGGTATCCTGGTCCCTGAGAAAGGCACTTCTGGGTTGTAAACTGGCAAGAAACTTTTTAAACAAATTGTATTTCAAAGGGCCAGAGAAAGAATTTACAAAAACATGTTTTCTAAAATAAATTCTTTAAGAAAAGGGAGGTCAAGGACCTAGAATCAGAAAGAAGCCCATCTTCAAAAGTTTAGTGATGCTGAAGGAACAAGAAGGACATCTTGATCAGTTGTTAACACCCAACTATTTTTGCATGCATCACAGAAAAATAATTCAAAACAATTTGTTCTATCCGGAAAAAAATGCTTATAGTTACGTTTCCAAATCAGCAACAACACACAGAGTCTTAGAGGAGAGCTGATCTATCTTCTTTATTGGAGAAGGCCTTAATTGTTTCAAGTATGTGAGAAAATTTGTTAGTACTGTTAAGAGTTCAAAAATGATACTGTTTTAAATTTTAATTCTGTCACCAGTATGCAAGGTTAGGAAAATAAAAGCATATATCTACTTGCATTAATTCTTGTTCAGTAACATTGCCCAATTTATAGTTTGGCCAAGGTTAAATTTAAAAAAATTGAATAGTTATTATTATTATTCTTACCATATACTACCTTTTATTGACATTTTAATTTCAAAGGACACTAAAGAACTTTCTGAAATTTCAGGGGGGATAAGGGTGAATAATATGTAATGTGCTTAAATCATATAAAAATATTCTATAGGTTTCTGGTGAAAATAATGGCATCTTCAGTTTTTTATAAGTAAGAGTAAAACAACTATGATTCCTAACATGGAACTCACCTGTTTTAGTCAGCTCTTTGGGTGCTGTGACCAAAAACCCGACAAAAACATTATAGAGAAGAAAGTTTACTTAGGGGCTCACAGTTTCAGAGGTCTCAGGTGAAGCAGAACATTATGGTAGAAGACTGGGAACATGGCACCAGGAAGAAAGAGAGAGATACCACTTGCCCTCTACAAAAACCTATACCCTAAAAGCATGCCCCCAGTGATCTGCCTCTACCAGCCATACCCTACCTGCCTACAGTTACCACCAAGTTAATCCCTATCCAGGGGTTAATGCACTGATTGGGTTAAGGCTCTTATAGTTCAACATTTCATCTCTAAACTCTTGCTTTGTTTCATACATGAACTTTTTGGGAACATCTCACATATAAACCACAACATCATCACAAGTTTATTGTTTTCCTCACAAAGCTATTTAACAAGAGACTTCATTGGAGGACTTAAAAGTCCACTTATAACAATATATTTGCTCTGTCTGGTGTCCATCTTGATAAATAAAAGAGGTCCTACTTATAATAAGTTCAAAATCTATTGGGGGAATTCATTACAATAATCATATGAATTGAATGTCCTAAGTGTAATTCCCACAACAGAATTATCAAATCACACTCTAAAAAGAAAAAGATATGGCACTGGTATTGTTGAAAATGATCTAAAGGTCAGGACTGAGAACTACTGAGATAGTAGGTGAGTTCAGAAACTGTATTGAAATAATTAATGAAACAATGTCTATTGCATTTACTTGAAGAATCTTTATTAAATATGAGAACTATGCAAAGTACCTATTTGTAAAACTAGAATTTCTCTTATTAAAAGGTACCAAATAGAAGAAACTGAGTACTTATTTCACATTTAATAATCACTCCTAAACTCATTTAAGATTATAAGGAATGATATTTCAGAACATTATAACTCAGATTTGGAAATGCTCTTTATTTTGAAAATTGTGATTGAAGGCGCTTATGCTCTGACCATTTGATGAGGTGCCCAAAATGACAAGTGATGATTTCTTTGCTCATTTGAGAATTTAATAATTTTTTAGTGGTCTGTCCAAGGATCCCATTTAAGAACTCTTTATCATCACATTCTTCCATTTAAATTCTTATCTATAATTCTTAGATTTATGCTTGGTCCTAAGGCATTCTAGGGCATTTAATAAGCTCTAGCTACTAATAACAAGATCTGAAATCGTAATTAAAAGAATGACTGACCTAGCATTAACAGAGGAAAAGAATATAATCACATATTGATCTTTTTAAATTGGTATGCCAATGATGAGATATTACTATCACAATAAATTGTCAACACTTTCAAAACTAATCATTTCTTTTGATTGTGCTTCAGATACTTCAGATATTATAGGGAAATTAATATCCTAAGGAATTTTAGACAAAGTAGAACATGATTCAGTTTTACTTGACTTTTTATTCTCAGAAAACCTGCATTACTGAGAATTTTAGAACTGAGAATAATAAAAGTAGGCAATATATTTTATATGGCTTTAATTTAATTTGAACATTCTGTGAATGTATTTCAGATATTTTTGAAATTGTATCTTTGATTTTATTAAAGTTACTTAGCGGAGTCAGAGGTCATTATACTGTTAGTTCTTCCTGTCTCTCTTTGAATAATAATCAGAGAGAGACAAGACTCTCTCTTTATTTGATTATTGGTATAATCAAATAAAGTCAGTGAAGTGTATACAATTATATTATCTAATGCTCTTTGTGATGCTGTAACACACACTTCCTGAAAGCTAAAGAAATATGTGTCCTCATCGTAGGAGTAATAAACACAGGCAATTATGCATAATTATGGAAATTAAGTTCTAATTAAGGTTCAATTTCTATACACAAATCTTTTCAAGTTTTTAGTGACATGAAAGAAGATCAAGGTAACTCAAGGTACTAATCCCAACTATGGTTAAAGATGAAATAAATTTGATTAGGGAGTTCTGCATGTTAGCCAGTATTCTGGCAGCACAATCTATTCAAGAACATAACTCCATTTGCATTAGGGTTCGCACAGTTATCTCTAGCAACGTTTCAGAGCCAAGAAAGAACTTTCATATCTTAAAACTACATTTTCTACTTGGAAATATATAAAATAATTGGTTGTCCATACAATTTTACCTATAAAAGAAAGTCTTAAATATGTTGCCAAAAAGCTTTAGAATACTTGCTTAAACCTAATACCATGTTTTATAAGAACAATAAAAAGGCTTCACATTTTATAATTTTGATGAATAGAACAGAAGAGCACAATATGACATAAGAAAATTTAATGTACATCATTCTACATCCATTCTAATCTAAATAATTTTATAAAGTATGCTTTCTATTCTATGGTACTTTACATAAGTATGGTGCGTATATATCAATTTATAACATGTTACATGTCAGACATTGTGCTAAACTGATCTACACATTTCTGAATTAAATAACTGCTGTTCCTGTCACCTTCACATAAGTGAGGAACTGTGGCACATGGAGTTTAAATAACTTGATCAATGTATCACTAAGTGGCACAACTGGGATTTGAATCCATGTAATGATCTTGAATGTTTTTAATGCAAATATCTATGTAACATGCTATCACATTGTTTTTTAAGTAGAGAGCAGTAGGAAAAAGCATATAGCATGTCCTCTGTGAACAGAACAACAGCTATATCTAGGACTCATTTACAGGGAACATTAACTGATTTATGAAGAATTTTCTGCACAGCATTCAGGGATCACATCCAAGTCAGTGTTTTCAGCTTGTGTATCATACAGCAGAAGATCTCTCATGGTCTGCTACTTGCATCCTTCCATTCCATCATATTAGTTGTTGCTTGCTTACAAGTTTCACTCCTCTTTACCCAGTATGTTTTTTACATATATTGATTTTGAATGTCACCAACAAAAACAGTGTTAGAAGCACAGTGTAAAAACAACACAAAAATGAAAACACTTAACTATTAATGGAGAAGTTGTCACACTCAAGTCTGTTTTTTATCTCCACTACACCACTCATTGAATAATCAAAATATAAGGTATATTGTTCCATTCATTTAAACAATTATGTTTTCTCCTTTATGTGAGATTATAAAAATAGAAAAGAGGGAAATCATACATTCTACCTTATTGATAAATGTTTGAACTGTGAAGACTCACATATTTATACATACAACTTTCTACATATAGCACCAAGACCCTAAAAATGAATGTTTACAAAATAAAAAAGATTAATGAATGAATGAATGTTATACAATTATACCAAATACCTCCCGGACATCATAAAAGCATTTATTCCTTATGGTTAGAGAAGACATGTTTTTCAAGCAACATCTAGGAAAGAATACATTAAGTTTGTCAAATAGTGGGATATCAGACAGGTTAATTATCTAGTGTCAACTAACATCAATCAGTACATGGAAAACATAGGTCCATGAATAATAGCCCTCATTTTATTAAAATGTATTTTCTGGTAGGTTAACAAAAATGAAGGAGATACAATAAATTTGGGGGCTTTTGATATGTGAAAAATGCATTTATTTTGCTCTCACAAGTAAGACACTACAAAATTGTATGCAAGAAAAGTTTTTCTTCAGAATTTTGTGTGGAGTATCCCCATGAGTTATAATTCCCACAGTCCCTGTAAGAAAGGATTGATGATATTCAGATTTATTAATTTTGAGAAAACATTTGTTATGATTTTTTATAGACCAGAAGCTCAAGCTATCCAATTTCTTTCTGTTTCAGTTTTCTGATGCCCAATGCTGTGCCTAATTGCAAACTTATTTTAAAACAATTTATTATGACTTAATGATGACAACGACTAAACTGGAAAATACATATTGTGTGCTTAAATGTTACTTAATTATCTACTTGATGACTTTTTTTGTTTACTTCATTTTCTCACTCTGAGATTAATCTAGTTTTCTCTCTGGTCACTTTGTTCACTTTTTGGAAAATATATTCAGTTTTATTTTTCAAATTTTCTATTGAGGTTTTCACTTCTGATCTAATGTGTTTGTATTTCAAAAATTCAAACTAGTGAATATTGCTTTTTAAAGCTTTCTAAAATTTTATTTTTAATTATGGATTTAATAGATACAAATTATTTAGTTTATCCTGACTCTGTAATTTATTTCCATTGTTACTTGTTCTTTCCACTGAGAATTAGTCTTAATATCTTTTCAATACTCTCTGATTCTTGTATGAACTTTTATCTATGGTATGTATGCTGCTTCAATTTTACTATATACAACACTTTTAAAGAGATTTTAAAGATTTGTGAACATATTAATGCTGTATAAACTTTGTAACTGCTACAATCTCAAGAGTATACTAATTATTTCCAAATATTTTATTTTTGTCAGTATCTGAGGTAGATATATTACCATCTTTTTTTTTCTTTTTTGGTACCAGAGATTGAACTCAAGGGCACTTAACTACTGAGCCACATCCCCAGCCCTGTTTTGTCTTTTTTGTATTTTATTTAGAGATAGGGTCTCACTGAGTTGCTTAGTGCCTTGCTAAGTTGCTGAAGCTGGCTTGGAATCACGATTCTCCCTCCTCAGCCTATCAAGCCCCTGGGATTACAGGCATGCACTACAACCATGCTGGGCCATTTTCTTACTATTTTTATTATTTTTATTTTTAATTTAAAAATATTTGTTCTGGATGTTATCTTTCTTTGCTTACATATATGAAAAATAACCCATTCAAGTTGGAGAGCTTACTTTCTAATTAATTAAAACGATACTTATTAACAAAAACATTTTTTTATACTGGAACTTAACATATTTCCCTTTGGATTGAGTATTGTGTTAATTGATTTAAAAATTATTTCCACCATAAGTTGGTAAAAGGTGGTCCCCTGTGTCACCTAGTAAACATTTAATAATGTCACTTATATTTAAATAACAAATCCATATGGAATTTGGTATTTTGCATACAATATGAGGCAAAAATCCCACCCTACTCCCTTGTTTAAAAAGATTTTGCCATTTTAAAAGTCAATCATTTTCATCACAGATCTGCAATGGTTACTTCATTTTCTTTTTATACTTATGTATTGGGTAACTTGTGAACCATTCCATTTTGTGTCTACTTGCCTATTAAAAAGTCACTAATGCCTTATGAAATTTGATAATCTATCTTGCTATTTGATGTAGGACATACTAGTAGGTGTTCTTCATAAAAATCTTTGTTATAGCATTTTTCTTCCTTATGTAAGCATAATTAGCAACATAAACATTGGAAATTTATTGGAATTGAAATGGATTTTCAAAATTTAGCACAGACGGAATCTATAGAAAGTATATTTTTCTATTTAACATTATAGAAAACGTGCATTGAGATCTTATTTCAAGAATTAGAATCACTTTCTCCATTAAGTTCTCTTTAGAACTTATTAAGGAAAGAATTTGTGCTGATATCATTTTCTTGTTGCAGTTGATTTTCTTATATGCCTTCAGAAAATTTTTAAAGTAAAATTAGGTCCAAGTACACGAAAATGACCATATTTTGCAATAAGAATATCAACTTACGTGGCTCAGGGCAAAAATACTTGATTTTGTCAAAAAGAAAAAGAAACCAACCATGACTAAAGTTACTCATGGAGAGCTTGAATAGCAATTCATTCATCTGGCTAAGTTTTAGGGAGATCATATGGGCTAAGTTATTAGAATCTAAAGAGCCAACACCATCCATGCCCTGAAGGCGTTCTTAGCCTGATACTAGACAGATCTCCAGGCACTATCCTAGTTGATAGGTGGCACGGGAACCGGACACCTCTGACTTCATACAGGCACACATTAATAGACTGGCTGAGTGATTATGATTCCTCTAGACTTTTTGAGGAAGCAGCATCAAAATCTTAAAATGAGATTTGGCCTGAATGAGTGAAAGAAGCAGAAATTGAGACTGGAGTGCTCAGAACTTTGATTCAAGATGAGAACAATTTATGCCATTAACATCGGTGTGGAGATTTCACTAAGATTTACTTACTATTTCATTTTCTATTAAAAACAACAAAACAAAAACAAAGAAACTCATCAAGAAGAAGGTTGCTTGCTTATTTCTTTTATTGTTTTTTCTGCTATGATGCCACTGCCCCTGATCCCCAGAAGCTGTATTTAACATCTTGAAATAGAACTGAGTTAAAAGCAGGTGTTCAAGTATCTTGCTGGTTTAAAGGAGAACTTATGGTGATTTATGGCTGTAAGTCTATTTAAGAGAAAGTTCTGTTAATTACATTGATTTGTATTTATGGCATATATTCTTTAGTGGGACTTAAAGATTAGCAGCTTTATTTCCTTGTGTATCAGATAAAATTAATTAGCACTGTTTTGTTTTATAAAGTAAAAAAAAAAAAAAAAACACCAGAAGTTCCAATGAAAGGTCTTATTAATCATTTCTTTAGAAAGGCACTGTATGGGGCTGACAATTTACAACACCCTCTGTATTGTTCATTTACAAGAGCCTAAGGACATATCGCTTATTACAGAATATTCAACAAGAAGCTACGATTTTCTCCTCACCTCTGTGCATGCATCACGGTAAAGATGTCTCAGTTGAAACCGATCTGCTTGACCACACTATATCTTAAGCAGATCATTCTGCCAATGTGTAGTGAATTATGAAATTTCCACTTTAATTCTCCTTCCTTCTCTTTCACTAAAGATCAGGTATAATTGGCTAGGAAGCACAAATGAATCACATCAAACACCATCGTAGAGTGATTTTATTTATTCTTTTGCATCCATGGTTTGGTTTTGTAGCTGATATTTAAAAATCCTCCATGATAATCAGTGACTGACTTTGCAGATAAACCATACTTATAATAATATGTGAAACAATACTTTTATATAAATTAAGAGAATAAATTTTAGAATGTATATTGTAATCAATCTTGGGGAAAAAAAAAAGGAGGCAGGTTATTGATTTATTGAGGTCATTAGGACAATAAAAAACCCCTGAAGAATTCATTATCTATATGTTTTATGCAGATGTGGAACTCCATAAATAAGCTTTATGATTCAAAAATATTTCATAATATGGCATCAAGAAAACAAAGT
Source organism: Glaucomys volans (assembly GCA_020662805.1). NCBI lineage: Eukaryota > Metazoa > Chordata > Mammalia > Rodentia > Sciuridae > Glaucomys > Glaucomys volans. The sequence continues at coordinate 299,769 of JAJEJO010002172.1, forward strand.
TACTTAAGACATTTTAATATATCTTTGATATAACCCTTGCTATTTAAACTCAGCAACATTTTACTGAGCAGGTGAATTACATTTATAAAGTAAAAAGACCAAATTAAATCTTCATTGGATTAAGATTAGTTGTTCAGGAAATTACATTCCTAAAATGAGGAATAGAAGGGAGAAAGGTTTTGTTTGATATAGACTTTCATTACTAGTTTCAGAATATCTAATATTGAAAAATGTATTCAATAAATTCAAATTCATTTATGTCTTCTTTATTTATTCTTAAATATTTCAGACAGTCATGTATTTTAGTCTAGAGAACATCTAGTAAATGTTCCATATAATAATACCTAAGTCTTTTGCTTTTTTCACATTACTATTTACTCCTCATCTTGGGGCTTATTTGAAGCCAGAAGGGCAGAGCAGCAGGGTCTCCCAGGCCTGTAGTTACTGCTTCTCATTCTGACAAATCAATATAAAATGTGAGCCTGAAATCTGATATCATCAACCACATTTTCTCATTTTCACAGCAGGAAATAAAGTCATTTCAAAATCCAGGGCATCAAATGCACAAGTGTTTATCGTAACATAATTTTGCCAGGCAAAATACTGAACTATTATTTTCTCATAATACTATGGTATGTAATGGTTGAATCAACATTTCTGTAAGAATATGATGAAAAGAATAAGTCAGAATGAATATACCCTTTTTATATAAATAGTTTTTGACAATATCTATCATTTGAATACAGGTCAGTCTAGGGCAAATTGTGAAAGAAGTAAAAATGTGTTTTCAATAGTTTAATGGTTTTGTGTTTCTTTATTCTATTTTGATTCACAGTTTTTCTGTTGTTCAGGATCCAGCGCTATCATAGTTTCTAGTCTATCTTGCATTTACTATATCTGGAATAAAAAATTACTGGTATGCATTTTTAATTATATGAACTTGCTTTTGGTACAATTTCAATAAAATGAAGAAGGTATTCGGCACTGAATGGTTTCCCATTATCTGTAATATCACACAATGAAGGTCATTACTTGCAGTGCATGTCCTAATTTGTAAAACTGAGGTATAATTGTTAAAATCTGAGAATTCTACCATTCTCAGAATGGTAGACATATGTGTTATGGCATATATTTTAAGCCTAGGAACCAGCTCTTTAAATGTCTGCTTCTCTGACATTCTGAAAAGAAGCAGAGCGAATAACATCTTTATGCTTAAATATTAGACTGGATTTCACTGTGTTCCCCCGAAATAGTGCTCTAGCATTTTTCGTATTGTGGAAAAGCTTTGAAATCACCTTGAGTCTATCATGTCTGTGAAGCCCCAGAAAAAACTCTATCACTAGCTTTTCACTGGGAAAAATTGAAAATCGTTCAAACAATGAGACATAATTAGAGAGGAAAATATTTTCCTGAATGTCAAATGTTTCTCCTGATCGATAATTTTCTACCTTAACTGGACCAAAATTAGATGTAATTTCGAGTTTTGAAGGTTGCTTTGTGACAAAGGTATTTTCATACCACATATAGGTGAATAATTAGAAATATTATCTCCTTCAATGTCCAGTTTCATTTTCTTTTTCTGAAATGGCTGCCAGAAATTTTAGGATAAAAAGCTTTTTAGATATGGGGTGAATATGATGAATATTTGAATATTAAAAGAAATTTTATGTCAATGGTTTTGGATAATCCATCTCATTTATTTTTATTTACATTATGATAGCATGAAAAATCTATAATTTCTCCCAGCTACTCTAAAAATTGCTTCAGTTCATTAATCACTTTAAATTTGTAATATTTATTTGTATGCAATGAAGAAAACTTTTTTTCCCTTTAATTGTATGAAAAAAAGCCGTGTCAAATATATGTGGAAGAAATAAATCAACTTGTGATGTTAGGTACTTTATCAGGTAGTACAGCTCCAGATGTTTCTTCAAGCATTGTTTGTCAGTTCTATAGAGTGAATAAAGATGATATTCAAAGAAGAGGAAGGATGTTCAGTGAAAAGGAAGAAGCGACTTAAAATGGTATAATAAGCACCAAATAAAGCACATGATTACGTCTTAGAAACTGAACCAAAGTTCATCATTCAAATAGCTCTTAACAGTTTAACTCTATTCAGATGGATGTTTATGTTGTGTTTCAATTTTGAATACATTGGAACCATTCCTTAGGCAAGCCAGATTTTAACTCAGTAGGAATTGGAATTCATCCAGGTAGCTGGCACAAAGCCCCAAATAAATACATGTTGAAGAGTACTACACTGCCAGAGCAATGTTAAATTAAACTTGACATCCTTAACAAAAAGATTCATTATTTGCATACTTTTGGGAAATCTGATTTGTTCCCATAGTGCTCTTCCCTTGGTGCTCTGAGCAGCTGCTGTAAAATAAAATCTGTTTCTGCCACCTACATCTATTACTCATAATTAATACTTATGAAAATACAAATATTTACAAATCACCATAATCTACTAGTGAAATTAGCTCAATCATTGGCAACATAACTTGAGATCACATTATTATCCAGCTATTAGTCATTTAAAAAAATCCATTAGCTTACATTGTTACATTGTGTTTCCCTAGTTTATATACTCATCTTTATGTAAAAACGACATCAAATAGCATTTATTATATTCACCTCTAGATGCTTTGCTTGCATTTGCGCCTCTTCAAATTATTTCTAAAAAATTTTCCAGGGTCCTCTCTGGAGTTATTTTACATCAACTCATGTAGTATTCCTGTTAGATGCTCTGTAGTAAGTGTCAAATTTCTCTTCTAGCATACCAGAGTAAGGATGACTGTATTTTCAAATAGGTGGTTGTGGGTGATGATTCAGTGATTCTGATGCGTGTCCAAACCAACAATTTAAAGACATTCTTCAAGATAGGATTTCCTCTTTCTTAATTGCATGCTAGTGGTAACCAGTCTTTACTGTTGCTCCCTCCTTTTTATTCTTAATCCAAATTAAGAAGAGAACTAGAAGAAAGGGAATGCCTGTCCTCCCTGTAAGTGGAATGCTTTGTTACATTTATGCAATTTCTCTATGGACATACGCCTTACATGACTTCAGTGCAATATATATGGGTATATGTATATCTTAATCTAATCTACCTATCTATATTATTATATTATCTATATAAATATTAAAATTATTATTTTTTTATTTTTAATTTAAATTTTCTTATTTGTTCCAATTTGTTGTACATGACAGTAGAATGCATTAATACATTTCAATAGATCATACATAAAGGGAGTGCAATCTCTCATTTTTCGGATTGTACATATTGTAGGATCACATTCGTCCTTCAGTCATATATGTACATGAGGACAATTTAAATATTTAAAAATACCTTCTAGCTTGAGTCAGTATTATTGCCAGTACAAATTAATCAAAATATCATAAATGTCACAAATTTTATGGATCATTATTAAACATAAAAAGTAAAATGAATTTTTTTAATTAATTTATTTTTTTAAATTTACTTATTGATTCATTGAACACAAATGGAGTACAGCTATTGTTTCACTGGTTGTACACAAAGTAGAGTCACACCATCTGTGCGTTCATGTGTGTACACAGGGGAATGGTATCTGTCACACATTCTGTTATTATTCTTACCCCCCACCCCGACCCCACCCCTCCCTTCCCTCTATGCTATCTATCCTTCCTCCATTCTTGCCACCCTTCCCCCCCGCATTATGCATCATCATTCATTTATCGGAGAGACCATTTGGCCTTTGGATTTTTGGGATTGGCTGATCTCATTTAGCATAACAGTCTCCAACATCATCCATTTACCTACAAATGCCATAATTTTATTCTTCTTTATGGCTGAGTAATATTCCATTGTGTATATATACCACAGTTTCTTTATCCATTCATCTACTGAAGGGCATCTAGGTTGATTCCATAATCTAGCTATTGTGAACTGAGCATCTATGAACATTGATGTGGCTGCATCACTGTAGTAATCTGATTTTAAGTCCTTTGGGTACAGGCCAAGGAGTGGGATAGCTGGGTCAAATGGTGGATCCATTCCAAGTTTTCTAAGGAATCTCCACACTGCTTTCCAGAGTGGCTGCACCAACTTGCACTCCCACCAGCAATGTATGAGTGTACCCTTTTCCCCACATCCTCGCCAACACCTGTTGTTGCCTGTGTTCTTAATAAAAGACATTCTAATTGGAGTAAGGTGAAATCTTAAGGTGGTTTTGATTTGCATTTTTCTTATAACGAGTGATGTTGAACATTTTTTCATAAATCTGTTGATTGCTTGTAGATCTTCCTCTGTAAAGTGTCTGTTCATTTCCTTGGCCCATTTGTTGATTGGGTTATTAGTATTCTTGGTGTAAAGATTTTTGAGTACTTGGTAGATTCTGGAGATTAGTGCTCTATCTGAAGTGTGTGTGGCAAAGATTTTCTCCCACTCTGAAGGCTCTCTTCACATTGCTGATTGTTTCCTTTGCTGAGAAAAAGCTTTTTAGTTTGACTCTATCCCGATCATTGATTCCAGCTTTTATTTCTTGCGCTTTGGGAGTCATGTTAAGGAAATCTGGTCCTAGGCCAACATGATGAAGATTTGGACCTATTGTCTCTTCTATTAGGTGCAGTCTCTGGTCTAATTTCTAGGTCCTTGATCCACTTTGAGTTGAGTTTTGTACAGGGTGAGAGATATGGGTTTAGTGTCATTTTGCTGCATATGGATTTCCAGTTTTTCCAGCACCATTTGTTGGTTCAACATCCGGAAATCAATAAACATAATTCACCACATCAACAGACTTAAAGTCAAGAACCACATGATTATTTCAATAGATGCAGAGAAAGCATTTGATAAAATACAGCACCCCTTCATGCTCAAAACACTAGGAAAAATAGGGATAGTGGGGACATTCCTTAACATTGTAAAGGCTATCTATGCTAAGCCCACAGCTAACATCATTCTAAATGGAGAAAAATTGAAAGCATTCCCCCTGAGAACTGGAACAAGGCAGGGATGCCCTCTTTAGCCACTACTATTTAACATTGTTCTTGAAACTCTAGCCAGAGCAATTAGACAGACCAAAGAAATTAGAGGAATACGAATAGGAAAAGAAGAGATCAAACTATCCCTATGTGCTGATGACATGGTTCTCTATTTAGAAGACCCTAAGAATTCCACCAGAAAATTTCTGGAACTCATAAATGAATTCAGTAAAGTAGCAGGATATAAAATTAATGCTCATAAATCTAATGCATTTTTATTCATAAGTGATGCATCCTCTGAGAGAGAAATTAGGAAAACTACCCCATTCACATTAACCTCAAAAAAAATAAAATACTTGGGAATCAATCTAACAAAAGAAGTGAAAGACCTCTACAATGAGAACTACAGAACACTAAAGAAAGAAGTTAAAGAGCATCTGAGAAGATGGAAAGATCTTCCATGTTCTTGGATAGGCAGAATTAATATTGTCAAAATGGCCATACTTCCAAAAATACTATACAAATTCAATGCAAATCCAATTAAAATCCCAATGACGGACCTCATAGAAATAGAGCAAGCAATCATGAAATTCATTGGAGGAATAAGAGACCCAGAATTGCTAGAGCAATCCTCAGCAAGAAGAGCGAAGCAGGGGGTATCACAATACCAGACCTTCAACTATACTACAGAGCAATAGTAACAAAAACAGCATGGTATTGGTACCAAAATAGACAGGTAGATCAGTGGTACAGAATAGAGGACACAGAGACAAACCCACATAAATACAAGTATTTAAATTATTATCCAAATTTTGACCAGACTCAATTTGATAATTTATTTTATAGAAACATCTTTCATGATTCAAAATTTTACTGTCTTTATGCAACAATTATTATTATTATTATTTGTAATGTGGACTGAACCCAACAGTTCTTTTCCACTGAGCCATATCCCCAGAATTATTTTTAGATTAGTTCTCACTAAATTGCTGAGGGCCATGTTAAGTTGCTGAAGCTGGTCTTGAACTTGGAATGCTCCTATCTCAGACTCCCAAGTTGCTGGGATTACAGCATGTGCCATCATGCCCAGCTAGCATATTTGTTTTTTCATGTTTATTGATGTAAAATAGCAAATTACTGAACCAATATGCATATATTATACAAATATATCATCATTTTTATTTAAAAATATTTTTCACACTGCTTTTTTATGAACCAATATATTTGAAAGAAGAAAATAGGAAATATATCAATGAAATTATAAAAATGTTTGCTTTTTACAAAATAAAACTGAATTATGGAAACATTTAAAACCAACAAATACCTACAAAAACCCTTGTAATAGTATTCATGGTAGAACATAAATGAATTAAACTGCTTCTGTTTTAAGAAATCTAGGGTAATGTGAGACAGCTTTGCTTTAAGTAATTTGTGTCTGCCCAAAAGTGATTTTGCCATAGTTGATATGCATAGATTAATGTTCATCCTATCAGACTTATGTAAAATAGACATTACATTTTTGTTCATACTAACTAAAGACTCAAATAAAATAAATAAAATGAGAGATTAACTAGGAATAAAAAAAATTAGAAGCAGGAATGATCTCTAAACTCTTGTGCTCTCAAATCCCTACATAGATGCTATCATCCTTGATGAAATTTATGAGTTTTTTTCAAATTCAACTGAAAATTCTGGCAAAAGAGAAGAATATAATAATTATCACTCCATTAATGCTGAAGGTCAAAAGATGCAGTAATTATGTGAATAAGTAACTAATAGTGAGAAATGCTTTGTGCCTCTTCAAAAAATTTTCAGATAAATTTAACAAAGGAATAAAATGTTATGGATTAGAAAAATATAGATTGTAAGCATGTTTATGTTTATAGGTATATATGTGTTTATTCTGTAATTTAAGAAACATAAAATCCTAAGTATATACATCTGATACATAATTAAACACATAAAAAAACAAATTAAGCATTTATGCCTAACGATCTGTTATAGTTTAGATATGTGGTATCCCCCCAAAGCTCATGTATGAGCCAGTGCAAGAAGGTCTGGAGGTGAAATGATTGGGTTATGAGAGATTTAACACAAGTAGTGAACTAATTCCCTGAGAGTGATTAATTGGGAGGTGACTGTGGGCAGGTAGGATGTGATTGGAGGAGGTGGGTCATTGGTAGTATGCCTTTGGGTTTGTATTTTGTCCTTAAAGAGTGGAGTGGGCTCACTCTCTCTGCTTCCTGGTACCATATACCAGCTGCTTTCCTATGCCATGTACTCCTGCCATGATGTTTTGCCTTATCTCTGACTGAGAAATGGAGTCGAGTGTCTCTGAGAACTCTGAAACTGTGACCCTCCCAAATTAACTTTTTCAACTCTAAAATTGTTCCTTCAGGCCCTTTGGTTACAGCAGCAAAAAAACTGACTAAAAGAACATTCATTGAAAATGTGTCTGTACATACATATATACACAAGCATATGTAAATACATATATACACATACATACAATAAAATTATAACTAATATTAATTAAACATAGAAAAACAGTCAAATAGAATATATATAAATGTATGCATAATAAAATAGAAAAAATATAGCTAATATTTTAGGAGACTATAGAAGATGGTTAGAAAAACATACCCACACTCAGTGTAGTAGTGCATGCCTGTAATTCCAGTGGCTTGGGAGGCTAAGGCAGGAGGATCAGGAGTTCAAAGCCAGTCTCAGCAAAGGCAAGGCACCAAGCAACTCACTGAGACCCTGTCTCTAAATAAAATATGAAAAAGGACTGAGGATGTGGCTTAGTGGTTGAGTGCCCCTGAGTTCAATTCCTGGTACCCGGCCCCAGCCCCCCAAAAAAGAAAAAGAAAAAGAAAAAGATACCCACAACAGTATGAAGCCTGAATTTACTTTAAAAACTGCTGCAAACAATATTTCAATAATGTAACATATGTGAAAACAACACACAAAATGAGTCGAAATATCTATGGAATGAGATTATTAGAGAAAAAATATTTGAAAAAAAGGTAACAGCAGAAAGTAATTAGGAATAAAAATATTTCAGAAGATAAATCATGAAAGAATAAATGGGTGAATAAATAACATAAATATATATTAAAGGAACAGAAGAAGAAAGAAAATTTTAAAAGGTCAGATGAAAAAAGAATTAAAAATATTTTTAGATAAAAATGGAATATATCAAAAGAAAACAAGATCCAAAATATAGGAAAACATAGTATTGAAAAGAATTAAACTCACACAATGAAACAGAATGAATAACAAATGTAGTTAAGAAAAATTTTTTTTTGGGGTGGTGGACATAGCTCAGTTGGTAGAGTGCTTGCCTGGAAAGAACAAGGCCCTGGGTTCAACCCCCAGCACCACAAAAAAAAACAAACAAAACTTTTTGTAATTAGAGACATGACAAAAATTTCATATTCGTGCACTTTCATAAAATAACCTAAAATGGCCAAAGTTAACGTACTCTAAGGTAAAATTTCTTGAATTTATAGAGACTAACAGATATTCATTACCAAGAATATCAAGCAATTAATATATTAGAATTTCACCAGATTTTTGCATAACCATTATTCATACCAAAAGAAATAAATTTGGAGACTAAGAAGTACCAAGATCTGTAATCAGCCAGCTGTATACCCAAGAGAGCCAAGGATATAATTCCAGTATGAAAGTTGGCCATCTGGAGTCACAAGAAGAACCAATGTTTCAGTTTGAGTCGAAATATAGGAAAAACACAAATGACCCACTTCAAGGTAGTAAGGTGAATTTCTCTTTCATTTTTATTTTTTTTTGTTTTATTTAGGTTTTCAATTGATTGAAGGAATTCCAATCAAATTAGAGAGAGTAATATTGTTTACTCAGTCTACTGATTCATGTGTTAATTTTCCCCAGAAACATTGTCACAGACACACCCAGATTAATATTTAACCAGAAATCTGTGTACCCATGACTAAGTCAAATTGGCATATAAAATGAAGCATCGTAATAACCATGCAAGAAATCCAGAAACAGTAAAATTATGATCTTTTCCTCAAGTATCCACTTGAGAACTTGTTCAGACAAACAAAAATAAAATAGAATAATGACTAGTGGGGAACATGAAATATACATTTGTTTTCACCCAAAGCAGAAGAGCAATAGAATTTTGGAGATTGAATGGTTATTTGAGCCACACCCAAAGAAGGAAAGACAATGGTCATAAATTACCTGGGTTCCTTTTTTTTTCTAAAAGAAAAACAAACAAACCAAAAAGTGAACTAACAAATGAGCATTCTTTAAAGGATTATGAAAGAACCCAGAGTCTGCAACAATATAATATTCAATGTGTGCAGGAAAAATTCAAAATAAGAAGATCCTGTATCATATAACTAATTATCTGTGAGGGAATACAATGTGCTATACAAACATGTCCCAGATGCTTGTATTACCAACCAAATATTTTAAAGTAGCTACTATAACTATGTTCTATAGAGTAAGAGACAACACACATAGAATAAATGGAAAATTAAAGTTCTCTTCAGATATTTTAAATACATGGAAAAATTAAAAAATGAAATAACATTCAAAATATCTAAAATAAAATAATAACTGGATATATTCAATGGCAGAATGGAAGTCACAAGTTTCAGTGAGCATGAAGAAATGAACTCAAAGATGGATTAACAGAAATTATGCATTTAGAAGAACAGAGAGAAATATCCTGAACAAAAAGAGGACAGATCCTTCCAGATCTGTGAAATCTTCTCAAAGTGCTTGTGCACAGCAATGGAAACGATTAAGAGTATGAAGAACCTATAGAATGGGAGAAGATTTTTGCCAGCTTCTCCAACAGCAAATTAACATCCAGAATATATATATAAATCCCACAGAAACCTTAACACCAAAAAACAAATAATACAATTTACATATGGGTAAAAGCAGACATTTCTCAAAAGAAGAAATACAAATGACCAACTAATACACGAAAAACTGTTCAACATTTCTAGCAATCAGGAAAATGCAAATGAAAACTACACTGAGATTTTCTTTCACTCCAATCAGAATGGTAATCACAAAGAATACAACTAATAAATGCTGGTAAGGATGTGAAACATTGTTGTTGGGACTGCAAATTAGTACAACTACTTTAAAAGCAGCATGGAAATTCCTTAAAAGATTTGGAATGAATTCATCATATTACCCAGCTATCATTCTTCCAGATTTATCCAAAAGAAATAAAATACTCAAACTAATGGTGATACAGGCACATCAGTGTTTATAGAAGTGCAATTCACAAGAGCCAAGTGATGGAACCAGCCCAGATACCTCTCAACACATAATGGATAAAGAAAATATGGTAAATATACACAGTGGAGTAATTCTCATCCCTAAAGAAAAATAAAATTATGGTGTTTGCTGGTAAATGGATGGAATTAGAGAACATTTGGTACATGAAATAAGTTAAACTTACAAAGTCAAAAGTCAAATGTTTTCTCTCATATGCAGAAGCTAGACCAAATAAGGAAAAATGGGAGAATAATCTCATGAAAATAGAAGGAAGATCAGTGAAACAAAAGAAGGGAATTGAGGAGAAGGAAAGGAATGGGAAAATAGAGGAATGAAATTGAGCAAATTATGATATTACAAATAAGAATATATCACAGTGAATTTCACCTTTATGTGTATCTGTGAAGGCTAATTAAAAATATGTTTAAAAGTTTAATGTATCAGTTTCTAAAGCTCCAAAGTAAAAGAAAAATGCAAAAAAAAATATTTAAAAGTTTATTTAATACATCTTTCCAGAATTTCCATTGTCCGGAAGCTCAGTAAAGCTCAAATAGAATAAAACTATATCTGATACATTTTCATCACTGAAAATAAAGATAAGGAAAATTTATTGAAAGTGACCAGAGGAAAATAAGACATTGCATAAGAGGTAAAATGATTGAAATGTTAATCATAAAAAACCATGATTGTCAGAAACTAAGTACCATCACAAACAAAACAAAGGTATTCTGGGCACAACTAAACAAATGTTAAAATGTGCCCCAAATCTAAACAGTTAACCCATAAATACAAAAACATATTAGACCATTCTTATTTCTGAATATAAATGCAAAGATATGAAATACAATTTTGATAATAAAAATTCAGTAAAACTAGACCAGAGCAAGTGGAATTTTTCTAGGAATACGTAAATGCTTCAAAATTAGGAAATTCTTAGAAACATTCAGGATATTAATATAATTAATAGAAAATTTACTACTTCATATTTCTGAATATGTACAAACATTATTTAATTAAATTCAATGCAGATTAAGGTTAAAATTAAGTGCTCTTGTCATAAATTGATAATTTTTAAATGTTAATATTTTCTATGCTCTAGATAATGCATTATATATTATATAGCTTTATCAATACCTACTTCAGTCCCATTGCTAATCTCTTACATCATGGGCAAACACAAAGCATTTCCACTAAAGTGGGAAACAGGAAAAAATATGCACTACTTTTACCATACACTATAAAATTTTACTGGACATTTAACACAATTTGAAAAAGACAAAGGAATGGAATGATTAATCACAGAAAAGGATATCACAAATAAAAAATTTTCTATTTTTACCTAATTTGAATATGTGCCTGGAAAATTTTAAAGAGCAAAATGATTGTAATTAACTAGTTTTCACAAAAAAAAAAAAAGTACCAAGTATTGCTATGGTTTTTTTCTTTCTTAATTGTTTTCCCTGAACCACATGTTAAAGGCTTGGTCAGCAGCTTGTGGCACTACTGGGAGGTAAAATCTTTAGTCAGCAGCAGGAATTAATGAAAGGAAGTTAAGTCACTTTCAAGGCAGGCCCTTGAAAGGGGTATTAGAACTCTGCACCCTTCCTTTTATTTCTGTTAGCTTCCCAGCCAACATGAGATGCATGGATTTCCTCCCCCAAGTGTTCCTGTCATGATGTATTGTGCTACCATGGGCCCAAAGTGATGTGGCCAAAGGAAAATGGACTGAAATATCTGAAACCATAAGGTAAAATTAATCTCTGTAAATTGATTTTTCAGGTATTTTGTCACAGTGATGAAATGCTAGCAAATACCTTTGTTGTTTCTAAAGTCTTTGCCTCTGAGTAGTACTAAGTGCTTTAATTTGTCTCTCTCTCTCTAAAGAGTTCATGCTAGGAACACTCAATACCCTTTATACCATTAGAAGTAGGATCCTTGGAAATTTTAGATTTAATCAGATTAGAGAGTCAATTCCCAAATCCAAAAAAATCAATCAATAAAATTTTTACTTAAGGGCTGGAGTTGTGGCTCAGTGATAGAGTGCTTGCCTGACATTTGTTAGGCCCTGGGTTCAATACTCAGGACCACATATAAATAAATAAAATTAAACAAAAGATTCATTGACAACTAAAAAATATATTTAAAAAAAATTTGCTTAAAATTATATTCATGTATACAGCATCTGGTATCAAAATCTACATTAGTCAGTTTTCCAGAGTAATAATGCATAGAAGACATAATTATTTATGAGAGGGGACATGCTGACTCATAGAACCAAAGAGGCTAAAAAATTCCACAGTGACTGTCTTCAGACTGGAGAGACAAGAAGCTGGTAACTACTCTATCCAAAAAGCTTAATACATGTGAACAGGAGTGAGACCAAAGATTCAGCCCCAGTCTGAGGCTTGAAGGCCCAAGAGTTCCCTGGAGAGCTGATAGTACAAGTGTGCATTTGGAGGCTGCAGAATCTGCTTGATGTCCATGGGTGAGAGTAGCAGAAAAACCCATCCACTTGAGAAAGAGTAGGGTGAGTGAGAAATGTCCTTTTTGTTCCATCTGGGCCTCCAGCCTATTAGATAGTACTGTCCACAATCAAGATAGGTCTTCACGCACTTCATTGAAATACAGGTCAGTCTTCTCCGGAAACACCTCCATAGACACCCTCAAAAAAATTATTTTCCAATTCTCTAAGCCCTACCTAACCTAGTTAAGTTGGCAGTCAAAATTAACCAGTATAGTTGTTAAAGCTGTAATATTCAAAAATCAATAGTCATCTTATACGCAATTAAAAAATGAAGAGCCAAATTTTAGGAAATATATTAGAAAAGGAAATGAAATATGTAATGACAAATAAAGAAAAATATGCTGTTATAATCCTGACAGAAAATCTTCAAAATATATATGTCAAAATCTATAAAATATTATAAAAGATATTGGATTAGACAAGAATAATTGAAGAGACACTCATGACCTTGCTTGAGAATGCAACATTTTAAAAGTATCAGTACTCTGAGGTTAATTTATGAATTAGTACCAAAGAAAATACTGCCAGGTGTTTTTATAAAGCTAGTGTGGTTAAATATAAAGTTAATCTCAAAATAATCAAAGTCAGGAAAGAAAGTTGGATTTTTAATGACACTTTTTAAGTGGTATTAACATCATTAAATGGTCATATTGAAAGTATGTAATTATCTCTTATAAATTATATATCTCAAATGGCACAAATACACTATTTTATTTGTAAAATTAAAAGAAAGTATATATAAATTTATCTATAATATCAGGTATTATAGATAATATCTCAAAATGTGGAAAAGAAAAAGAAAATGCATTAAAATTTTCCATTTACAAATCTTTTAATCCCATAAATTCATAATTTGGAGGGATTCTTTAGTCACCTTTGAATAACAGTATACCTGACTCATTTTGTTTAAAATGTTTAATAAAAAAATTAAAATTAAAAATAGTTTTTTCTGCTTTCCCCA
>JAJEJO010002172.1:313604-397742 GCA_020662805.1 Glaucomys volans
TTTTTTCTGCTTTCCCCAAGTGATCTAAACTCCAGGGTAATCCAACAGTAAAATTGAATTTCTCTTTATATATATATATATATTTCTTTTTTGGTGCTGGGGATTGAACCCGGGGCACTCCACCACTGAGCCACATCCCCAGCCCTATTTTGTATTTTATTTAGAGACAGGGTCTCACTGAGTTACTTAGGGCCTCGCTAAGTTGCTGAAGCTGGCTTTGAACTCGTGATGGTCCTGCCTCAGCCTCCCAAGTGCTGGGTACAGGCATGCACCACCACACCCGGCTTACTGAAATATTTTAAGTAATTGAAAAATAATGAAAAATAATAATAATAATGAATTATCTTCTAATAAAGAAGATAAACAATTTTTCATAATTAGCATTATCATGACATTTTAAGCAACAGGACATAATAATTGCATGCATTTTTGGCTGGGGGTATCCAGAAGATTGAACCCAGGAGAGCTTTTCCACCAAGTGTCATTCCCAGTCCTTTCATTTACTTTTTATTTTTAGTTAGGGTCACTCTCAGTTGCCAAGGCTGCCTCAGTCTCCTGAGCTGCCAGAATTACAGGCATGTACCACCATGTCTGGTAATTTACATATTTTTGATGCATATGTGCAACACAGAATTATATAACAGAGATGAGATTGAACCTGGAACTGATCAACCCTTATGATTTAATTTTGATTTACATAAAGCACATTGATATATCTGTTATATGACGTCTTAATTTAGAGTTTTCTATATCTAGAAAGTATTCACATCTAGAAAGCAGGATTGGCATATCACCAAGATATAATGTTTGAACAGGATGCAGAATTTGTGTGATATTTATCACTATCATTGACTGATTGCAGGGTGTGATCTAACTCAAAGAAAGGTGCACATTGATATTTGAAGGTTAAAGGAAAGCACTATGACATAGAAAGTTAATTAATTTCCTAATAATGGAAGCCCTAAGTTTTTAGATGGGCACATGATCACTCAATTAGAACTTTAACCAATCTCCTTAGAATCTATCATGACCACGTCACTAAATTTTGGACATCAAGAGATGTGTATAAGTGTCTTCTATAATTAATGGGGGAATGAGGAATTTGAACAAATTGGGGAATGTTTCTGTATATTTTTACTTCTGGTTTAGTTATATGTCAATTGCTGCAGTTTTAGTATCCATTTTGAATCATGGACTTGAAGAACATTTATAAGATGGTTAGATAGGATTATTTTCTTTTTATTACTTAGATTAAATATTTAATAAATCCAGTACAACCACTCTACTGAAACCTATTAAAATATTGCTCAATATAAATATGAAGGATACACCATATAAGATTCAAACTTTTTCATAACACATATAACAAGAGATGTAGTGTTGATAACCCAAATAGAGCTTATTTCAGGAATTCATAAAGTCAACATATGGAAATCTATGTAGTACATGAAGAAAAGGAAGAAGAAAATATATGACTTAGTTAAAAATGTATGTGACTACAAATGCAAATATAAATGAAAGTTATTTACAAAATTTGTCTCTCCTAAATAATTAATTTGCATTTGAAACATTGTTAAATAAAATAGTGACATGAACAGAGATGAATTTGCTTTAAATAATAATCAATATTTTAGAAGTTCTAGAAAATGAATTAGTGCAGAAAATATTATCAGTAGGAGAATCAAAATACATAGTTGTACTACATTTAGTAGATGATTTGATTGTGTAGCTGAATATGGAGTGATTTTCCTACTGATATATAATAGTTTGGTAAATAAAATCAATACAAACTAAAGTTCCCCAAATCACTCTGGTACTGGGGTTTGGATTATAACAAGATATATTCCAGTCTAGTATAATTATGTCAAAATGAATTCTACTGTCTTGTGTAACTGAAAAGAACCAATACAAATGTGTATATATATATATATATATATATGTGCGTGTGTGTGTATATATATATATATAAATATATATACATATGAATAGAAAGGAAACTTTTCTGTACTTGTTTGTGTATGTGTGTGTCCACAATATAATGTTTCTGTATTTGTGTACATTTTACATATATATACATATATATATGCATATATATATATAAATTTGGAATAGAAAAAATGTTATGTCCTTTGAATAATTGAAAGAAAATGTGTATAACCAAAAAGAAGTCCATGAAAAAAAATATATAAGGCATGACTAAATTAAAAGCTCCCTTTTCTGAATGAGAGGAATTGATTTCATAAAATACAAATAAACATATACATGTTTACAAATTCACAAAATTTGAATAAACATATACATTTATTGAATTAAACATAAATGTCATTGAGTTTTACTTTTGGAAAAAGTGGCTTTTGTATGAATTGGATATTTATGATTTGAAATAGCCAAGAATAATAAAATGACCTCATCAATTAATAGTGAGTTTCACATATTTGGATCCAACAAATTGTAAATGGAAAATATTTGTTAAAAATTGTCTTCATTAAAGATGTTTGGTGTTTTATTATTCTTATTATTTCCTAAGCAATATAGTTTAGCATCTGCTTGCATTGCATTTACATATTATTAGGTATTATATGTAGTGTAGAAATGGTTTAAGGTATATAGGAGGATATGCATAGGTTATATAAATACTTTCTATATTATATAAGTATTTTGAGTATGCATGGATTTATGTAACCACAGGAATTTTGGAGTGAATCTCCTACAGATACTAAGGGATAACTGTACTTATGACAAATAATTTTTTTTTTAATACTATGATTTTGCAAAATAAGAAACAACTCCAGGCTGGGGATATAGCTCAGTTGGGAGAGTGTTTGCCTTGCATGAATAAGGCTCTGGGTTCAATCCCCAGCACCATAAAAATGACAAAACAAACAAAAAAAACCATCAGAAGACTAGAGATCTCATTAATATCTTCAAGGAAACTGAGAAATTAATACCTGACAGAACTGACATTTCAATTTATTTGGAATTTAATGGCTTATTTAACAATTGGTGAAGCAGATAAGGAAATATGTCATCAATTTGGAACCTCCTTAAATTTAGGATGGTTTTAATATGATATTCTTAAATAACTACATTTGTAAAAGCCCTATTTCTAAATCAGATTCATAGTTACCATGAGTTATTATTTCATTATATGATTTTGGGGTCAAAATTCAATCCCTAACAGTGTTTTCTCTGACCTCCTCCTAAAATTCATGTGATTCTTCATGAGAAATACACTCACTTAATCCTAACAGCCTCAAAATTTTAATTTGGCATGAAATCTAAATTCAAAAATCTCATCTAAATATAATCAATTTAAAAAGTTCCAAAACTGACCAACCTAAATTTTCTAAATTAATTGTGAGTGAAACTCATGTTCTACCGGGAGCAAAATTCTTCTTCATTATGGACTTGTGAAAAAAGAAAAGCTTTATACTCAATGCAAATATAATGGAGGGAAAGGTGTAAGAAATACATTATCATTGACATAAAAAACTGAAAGAAATAAAAAATCGCCAGTATCAAATGAGTCCAAAATTCAGTAGGACAAATTGATTTGAGTTTGAGGTCTGAGAATCATATTCTGTAATTTTTTTGCCCCTCTTTGTGCACCTACAGCTAGTCAGACTCCCACCCTGGGTGCTGGACAGCAGCCCTGCCCTCCAGCAACTGCCTCTCTGTTAGTGACTGTTCAGTCCAAGTCATTGCAATATTTTCTCAAAATATTATACAAATAATGGTGGAAATATTAGAATTTAAAATATGTATTGAGAGTTTCATGGTAAATACTGAACAAGAAATTGAGAATAAAACCTTTAGTGCAAAAACTGATTTTTTAAAAATGTGCATTATGTTTTCTGTCTTACCTACTGAATGTTTCTTCTACATGGGTCTTTCTTTGTTATTGTCATTTTTCTCCTCAAATAGAGAAACATTCAAAGAGTTTCTAAAATGTTTGAAAGAAAATGTATTTCTCTTTCAATCTCTGAATTATTGGGACTTACAATGAAATAAAAATGACTGAATGAGGTAGCTTTCATTCTTATTTTGTCAAACTTAATTCAATTGGACTTTGTTTTAATTCTTTGTCAAATGATTAGTGTTATCTTAATTATACTTGCACTTTCTGTACTGGATACGAGTCCTATATGTAAGATCAGTTTACCACTCTTTAAATACATAGCATACTACTGTAAACGTCTTTCTCCATGTTTTAGGGATAAATTTTGTCATGAGACCTAGTTAGTACAGCAGTCTCCAATTTTCACAGTATTTTCTATGTTCAATGTTTCAGGATATCAGAGACTACAACGCTGCAATTTACATACTTTCAAGTGTTCCTTGGTAATAACAAAGATTGCCAGTCACCAGATTTTTAACCTTTCATGTATGCATACCTGACTTCTTACAAAGATTATCATGACTCTTCTTTTTAGGGTCTTGACAAATTCTCCTGTGGCTTGACATATTTCTTCTATAATAGTGATTCTAGGGCTGGTGATATAGCTCAGTTGGTAGAGTTCTTGCCTCAGAAGCACAAGGCCCTGGGTTCAAGCCCCAGCTCTGCAAAAATAAATAAAAAAATAAAATAATAATAATAATAACAATAAAAAATAAAATAAGTAGTGATCCTAAATTCTAAGCATACTTAGAAGTCAAATTGATCTTCAACATACAACATAGAATTATAACACTTATCTTTATTGTGATTTTTCTGCCCACAATTTCAGTGCTTCTAGAGTTTATCAGGAAGCCCAATTTAGAAAGGGGAGAAGAAAAGGAAGGAGGAGAGAGAGAGTATGTCTCAAAGAGAAACAAATGCAGAAAGACATAGGGAGGGAAAGAAAAGTTCTTCTTTAACATAACTTTTGACACTAAGAAAATTATGTAAAATCCCATTGTTATTAAATAAATTACTCTGTATCCCAGTGGTATAAAATTCCACTTGTGAGAAACACTATCAATACATTTCTCCAAAAATATTTGAAACATAAAGTATGTCATTGTTATTTTAATAATCATATTCGAATGAATTCTAGTGATCCTTACTGTGACGTAACCTGCACACAATTGTATTCCAATGATGTCTGTAAGGAAGAGAATAGGGTCTGCTGTAATCTGTGATCTGTGCGTGCCCACAGATTATGCCCTCCTCATAAATGACCACCACTTGTTTTCAAATTTATTTTCTTTCTTGTATTACTACATTGTAGATATACATAATAGTTGGGTTCATTTTGACACAGTTATACATACATGGAATTTGATTCACTACAATTCAATCCCACTTTCTACCCCTAGTCTCTTTTCTCTACTCTACTGATCTTCCTTAAATTTGTTTATTCATTTATTTTTGATTGATGCTTTATAAATACACATAAATGTGGATTTCACTGTGATATATTTATGCATGCATAAACTGTGATTTTATTAAATTCATTCCATATTTCCTCATCTTTCCTTTCCCTCCCTCTAAATATCTTTCTTCTGATCCATTGACCCTCCCTATATCATTTTTGTTTGTTTGTTGTTTGTTTTTTTGGTACCAGGGATTAAACTCAAGGATACTCGATCACTGAGCCACATCCCCAGCCCTTTTTTTTGTATTTTATTTAGAACCAGGGTCTCACAGAGTTGCTTAGCACTTCATTAAGTTGCTGAGGCTGGCTTTGAACTCCTGATCCTCCTGCCTCGACCTTCTGAGCTGCTGGGATTATAGGCATGCACCCAGCCCCTATATATATTTATGATATCTAATTTCGCTCTTTTTTCCCTTTAATTTGCTCTAGCTTCCAAATATGAAAGAAAACCTTCAACCCTTTATTTTCTAAGTCTGGCTCATTTTACTTAGCATGATGTTCTTCAGCTCCACACATTTACTGGTCTGTTCTCTTTTCCATATGAATTTTAGGACTCTTACCTACTTTCCAGAAAAATGCCATTGGTATTTTGACAAGGATTGCATTAAATCTGTATAGTGCTTTAGGTGACATGTTTGTTTTGACAGTGTTAGTTCTGCCTATCCAAGAACATAGGAAGTCTTTTCATCTTCAAAGTTTCTTCAATTTTTTTCATCAGTGTTCTATAATTTCCTTACAGAGTTCTTTCACCTCCTTTACCAGATCAATTCTGAAGTATTTTCTTTTTACAGGTTATTGTGAACGGGATAGTTTTATTTCTTTCTCAGCAGAATCACTGTTGGAGTACAGAAAAGCTACTGATTTGTGGATTTGATCTGTATTCTGTTACTTTGCTGAATTCATTTATCTGCTCTAGAAGTCTTCTGGTGGAGTTTTTAAGAGTCTTCTAGATATAGGATAAAAATAAATAATTTCACTTCGTTTTGCTATTTGTATCCTTTTAATTTCCTTTTCTGGCCTAATTGCTCTGGCCTAAAAAGTACAAGTGGTGAGAGTGGACATCTTTGTCTTGTTCCTGATTTTAGAGGAAACACTTTAAATTTTTTTCATTCAATACAAAGTTGACATTAGTATTATCATATATAGCATTTGTGATATTGAGGTAAGTTCCTTCTATCCACAGTTTCTCCAGCATTGTTAGTATAAATTGGTTCTGAATTGTACTGAAGGCCTTTCCTGCATTTATTGAGATGATCATATAATTTTTGTCCATGACTCTATTTTATGGTGAATCACATTTGTTGATTTGTGTATGTTGAACCAACCTTGCATCACTGGAATGAAATACAATTGATCGTGGTGTATTATCTTCTTGATGAGTTTTTGAGTGTGGTTCACTATTATTTTAAGGATTTTTGCATTTATGTTCATCAGTGATATTGCTCTCTAATTTTCTCTTCTTAATGTATTTTTGTCTGGTTTTGGTCTCAAGGTTATACTGGCTTCATAGATGGTACCCACCCCTTGGTATATATGTCAATGATCTAAAATCAGCATACTACAGTGATGTAGCCATCTCAATATTTACAGCAGCTCAACTCACTATTTAAGCTATGGAACCAGTCTAGGTGCCCGTCAATAGATAAAGAAAATGTGGTACATATACACAATGGAATATTAATCAGCCATAAAGAAGTATGAAATTATGGCATTTTCCAGTAAATGAATGCAACTGGAGAATATCATGCTAAGTGAAATAAACCAATCCCAAAAAACAAAGGGCAAATGTTCTCTCTGATATGCAGATGCTAACTCACATTAAGGTGGGAGAGGAGGGTTAGGAAAGAATAGAAGTACTTTGGATTAGACAAAGTGGAAGGAAAGGAAAGGAGGGGTAATGGGAATAGGAAAGATAGTAGAATGAGTTGGACATTACTTTTCTATATGCATATATGAACCAATGCAATCCCATATCCAATACATTCCAATGCAACACACAAATTCATATCTGTGTGTTCCCTTGTTAGGAGATTGTGAATTTGGTGGGAGATTTGTTTGCCTATTTACTCATTTCCAGAGATCTTGGATTTGTACATCAGTTGATACAGATTCCTTTTTCTCTTTTTATACATGTGGCTTTTTGTGTGTAGTTATATATTTTGTCCCTTGGGATTTCTGTTTTTTAATTCATGAGTATATGTCCAGGAGTGGGACCTGAGATCCCTCCATAATTGTTTCTACCTCCGGCTGGGTTGTTGGTTTGGGGTTTTTCTCTCTCCTAGTCTATGTTTTGAAGTATTTTTGATGCTTGCATGGGGCTAGATCATATGGGAGTGAGGTTGGCTGAGTTGTGAGTATTGCTCTGCATCAGGAACTGTACTCTGTCAACTTGAAGTGTCCAAATCACTTTCCTGGCCCTTGTGGAGGAAGGAGGAAATCAGGAATAACAATAATGTTAACAATAGATGTTAGGTCATAAGATACATGTCTAGAATCTACTTTGAGATTTGTAACACTAACTACCATCTGTAAGGGAATGGTGGGTTCAGAATTTAACATTAGCATCAATAATAAACAGACATTAAACAGAAGTGCATACTACATTATCTACTGTATTTTTAATTAAAAACAACATGAATGGGGTAGAAGTTATGTGAACTATATAATAACCAATAGTGGAATTAAAATTTATTAAGTGAGTAGTAAATAGGGGGGAAGGTAAGAGGAAGTTTGAAATAATACAAAGTGAGCAGAGAAGACGCAGAAGATAGGTAGCAGATGATGGCTATACAGAAGAAGGAGTAAAAAACAACTAAAATTAATAAAAAAAAAAGAGAGGAAAAGTGAACAAGAAAATATGACCTTTAAGTGGGGGAAGAGAGAAAAGAAGGGGTAATAAAGAGAAACAAGAACTGAGCTATAAGGGAACAAAAAAAGGTAAGATCAAAACACAAATTCATGTATAATTTTATATCACCTAAGTCAAATCAAGGCTACACAATAAACAGGCGAAGATGAAAATGAAAGTAAATTATATACACACATGCACTCACACACCCACAATCATACAGAATGGAGAGAATAAAATAAGATTTGAAAAAATAATTAAAATTTTAAAAAGTTAAATGGGTGGAATAGAAAAAAGATAAAATTTATTAATTTGGAATAAATGGCTTATTTCTGTTGAGATGGTCGAAATTGTTGACAAAGATTGCTCTTTATTCTTTGTAATTATTTTTGGGTTCTGGAACTCTTCACGTTTCTTACCAAGCTGCTATCCAGTAGCTCTCAAATTCCCCACTCCCAGTATGGGGTGGAATAGACTGGGGAGTGCTGTTGTGTATTCCCATAGTGGGGTTGATGCAGAATTCTAATGTGATCATTCCAGTATTTGGAATTTAGTCTTGACTTACCATTAAAACCCTGTCAGTAGGTATTTGTGGTTGGATCCACATAGCCTGTTGATGGGGAGATGATGACCTCTGATGGAGGTTTGGGTCTCAGAGGCCTCCCTTAATTCCACTTTTAGGGTGTGGAGTCTAAACCTCCACAGGTTTCACATTCACCACTTATGGATGTGAATTACCAAGGATCAGACCTGGTGTGAAGAGATTCTTCTTTGGGCATTATTGGCATCTTCCCAATAACTCTTAGGGAATGCCAGCAACAAAGAGATCTCTCTTCTTTGTATCCCAAGCCTTACACTCTAGGCAAAATTCTTTTTTTGCCAGTTTCAGTCACACTGATTCAGGGATACTTTGGGGCCCAGGACAGTTCACCAATGAGTCAGACTATTAGTTTCTTTTAATGAGTTTCTTATCTCCTGCCTCTGTTCACTGCCACACAGCACTTATGGATGGTTCCTATATCAGAAATCCTGGTTCCATCCAGACTGTCCTCCCATGAGCTGAGTGATTTTGATCGCTTTTCACTCAACAACTTCCATCACTGACTTTAGATCCATTAAGATTAACCTCCATCTCTATTCAAAGCCCCCGCCTTTTTTACTGTTTTCCTCTCTTTCTGCCCATGCTCCTCTTCTCCTCAGCAGTTGTAGCCCCCACTGCCACCTCTGCGGCCAACCAAGCTGTGTCTCTATCACTCTATTGTATTTCTCTTCTATTATGTTTGATATTTGGCTGACTTCGTGTTGCTATGATTTATTTTACTGTCTGGTGCTGAATTTCAATCAGTTACCTGATTTACCCACCTTTCTGAGGAACAGTCTTCCTGTTTTTTAAATCTTGAACTTAAAAACTGATGAGAAGTGCACCTGTCCTCTAATTTTCTAAACACTATTTCTTCATTAATGGAAATAATATTTAGAGATTTTACATTTTTTTCACATAGAATCTTTTGATGGAGAATCAAGTATTTTATGAAACTTACAGCTAAAATATAAATATTCAAAATAAAATATGCATATAGTAATAGAAAAATAGATTCTTACCAAAGACCTATCATGTATGTATAAGACATTTAGCCATTTCAAGTAATATAAACACAAGCACACAACAAAATGGAAAAAGTACCCCAAATGTTTTAAGAAAGTATTCATAAAAGGTAAAAAGTATAAGACCAAAAAAATGTAAGTTCTCTAGCTTTGTTATCCTCTTGGTTTGAAATTACATTCTGCACAATGAAAACCTGTATCAGCGTTATAAAACTAAATTGTGCAGCTATATACTTCTTAAGAAAATATAACTTTCTTTAGTGTTAAAATTGTTGTAACAATAATAATTTACTTAAATTTGCATGTTTTGCTTTTATTACATACATATTGAAGTTTCTGTACATTGAAACCCATATTGTTATAACTAAATGCAAAATTATAAAGCAAAACATATTTTCTTAGTACAACCATTTTTAATTATTGTAGAAAAAATATATAGCCACCTCTCTCTCTTTCTCTCTACCTATAATTTCAACTTTTTCTGTTCTATTGATTGAAATGATTCATGTCATAAACAAAAACTCATGTAGTTATGATCACTTAGATTGGCTTCCACATTTATGCCAATTACTGATGTAAAATAAAAGTTTGATCAAATCACTCACACTCTCAGGGAAGACTTTATTCAAGGCAATTGTAATGGGGGAGAAGGATTAAGCTTAATCAATATAATGAAAAGATGAGGAATTATTAAACATTGGACAGAGCTGGTAGGAAAGTGAGAAAGTTGGAAAGAAGGTTCATGAATATGATTAGATCATCTTTGTTTTCTGATTGGTAGTTAGGAAGTTAGGCTCTTTCCTATTGTCCCTCAGAGACAGACAGAAAAGAGAGAGGTGCTATTTTCTGAATGACTATAGTTCAAAAGAATGGTTCCAAGATCATTGATTGTAAGAAATTTTCACTTTCCCCAGAGCAATGGCAAATGTCTCTAACCCTTGTTACTCAGGAGCCTGAGGCAGAAGGATCACAAGCTCAAGGCCAGCCTGGGTGACTCAACAAGACCCTGTCATAAAATAAGATAGAAAAAGGATAGAGGATGTGGTTCAGTGGTAAAGTGGTCCTGGTTTTAATCCTCTCCAGAAGAAAAAGGAGGATGAGGAGGAGGAGGTGGAGAAAGAGGAGGAGGAGGAGGAGGAGGAAGAAGAAGAAGAAGAAAAAAGGAAAGGACAAAGGAGAAGAAGAAGGAGGTGGAAGGAGGAGGAGTTAAAAGAATAGGTGAAGAAAAGGACAAAAGAGATTTCAATTTTTAATGATGACAGAAAAAATTACAATTGCAAATTTTCTAGAGCAAATGCTATAAGAAATGCAGGTCAGACCAGGAATGGTGGTGTACACCTGTAATCCCAGTGCCTCTTGAGGCTGAGGCAGGATGATCTCAAGTCAAAGCCAGCCTCAGAAAAAGCAGGGTGCTAAGCAATCCAGTGGATCCCTATCTCAACATCAACCCTGTTTTGATGCTAGAGATATATTCCTGTGGGGGAGGAATAGATGAAGTATAAATGAATGGGCAAATAGATAATAAATAAATTATTATTTATTTATGACACAATAATAGACACAATAATAGAAGTCCAAGTTGTATAAGCCTCTGCATGTAATGAAAAAGGTTTAAGTTTTGAATTAAGTGGGGCCATGGGAACAGAGCTTTACAGGAAGCATTTGGTTGTACTATAGAGAGGAAAGGAAAAATTTAAAAAGTATCTTCATAGCATTTTTGGAATAATTCAGGTGGTAAAGCACAGTGGCATTGCCATACTAGTCACCTCAGGGACAAGTGGTAATATTCTTGATTTGGTGCTGAATAGAAAGTAGGGTATGAGAAGAATTCCAAAATAACCCTAAGATTTCAGGCTTCAGGATCTTGAAAAAAGGAGTTTCCTTTAATGAGATGGGGAGTCTCAGGGGAAGAAATAGAAAGTCCAGGGGTCCATTTTTAGAATATAGTATTTAGCCTTAA
This sequence comes from Glaucomys volans, assembly GCA_020662805.1. Lineage (NCBI taxonomy): Eukaryota > Metazoa > Chordata > Mammalia > Rodentia > Sciuridae > Glaucomys > Glaucomys volans. The sequence continues at coordinate 325,375 of JAJEJO010002172.1, forward strand.
TTGGGATATAAGATACAATTGTAGCCATTTTGAGCTTCCTAAACTACATCCAATCATAGTCATTTTAACTATAGCATTTTCCTTTGCACTGTGAAATTTTAAAATTAACTAACGACACAGATTGTAACCCCAAGCTTCTCCTGTCAGAGCAAGAGACAGTGCTGCCTTAGGGATAAAAACAGGTCGACTGCTCACCCAAGTATGTGTGCTTGCCAGAGTTTCTTCAGCAGCATACCCTTGTGCAAAAGTAATGTTTGCCGAGGTGGGCGTGTGTTTGTTTCCTTCTGGCACCCTGGTACTTCTAACATCTGCCAGAAATGATTTGAGTTTATATACTTAATAGAAGATGTATCTATTGTTGAATATGCATAGTTTTAATAGATGAGTTTAGAAAAAAATTTAGGACAGTAGGTAGATATTTGGGTATGATTCTGGAGATCAGAAAAGACCACTTAGTTGGAGAGACACATTTGATTTTATTAACGTATACATGGAGTTTAAAATCATAAAGCTAGATTTGGAAATATAGCTCAGTGTTAGAACACTTGTCTAGCATTTACAAACACTATGTCTAATCTCCAGTACCGGCCCATAAGCAAAATTATACATGAAGCTATTGGTTTGCAACAAATGCCATATTTTTGCATCACCACTATCTATTCATCTTTTAAGGAACATATTTAATAATATTAACATTCACAATATTAATAATGAAAACGATTATAAATTTTAGTGTTTCATGTTTACTTTCATTAAAATAATTGAGCTACTTGTAATTGCATTTCAGACTGAAGTTATAAATTCCAGAGAAGCTATTTAAAGGGTCTGTGGTCTTTCAGCAAACAGAGCATTTTAAATTTAAACTTTATTTTCCAGATTACATAACTTGATCTTTTTGAAACAACTCATGAAGCATTTTTAGAAGATATCTGGTATAAATAGATATGTCAATATATATATATGTATGTGTATATAGGTCAAAATATATAATGTTTATATGTGTGTATATATATGTTTGTGTGTATATATATGTACACATGTATATAAATCTTATCCAGAAAAATAACAATAGTTTAAATATTGTCTGAGAAATGAGTCTTGATATATCTATTTTTCCTATATATTCTCAGATGTATTATTTTTATTTCAAGTATTTTTAAGCTCAGTTGTTGAGATATACATGTATTTAGGTATTTTTATCTTTTTGACTATTATTTTGTAATTCTCTTTAATGAGAATATTTTTAAAAATGAGAATATTCTGTATTCTGAAGTAAACTTGCTGAAATTAAGAATCTTAATTCATCTTTATATATGTGTGTACATATATACATATATATGTACATATATATTTATAGTTGACTATACTATTATTAATAGCAATCAAGTACTAACTATCCTTATTTAGCACTACCACCATCAATATGATTAGGGACTATATAGTGATATCATCATTTAAATTTTCTAATTTTACTATTATCTTAATGGGATTTAGCATTTTAATTTCTGCCTTATATTTCCTGTACATATGAATCCTAACAAAATGATCAAAATTTACCTGTCACAATAATAAATCCAAAATATCATTTAAGAAAAATGCTTTATTTTTATATATATCTTATCCCTATCTTTTAACCCTGAAATTATTTTGGGCTTCATACACTATAAATAAATTTTAAATAAGATGTCAGATTTAATTTAATAATAGAAGTTTTAAACTCTTTACCAAGAATGAATGCACAACTGCTAACTCATGCATCCATAAATAACAAACGTTTTTACCATTTTTTTCAACATCTTTATTTACTTCTTTTTATATGGTATAAGGATCAAACCCAGTGCCTTGCACATGTGAGGCAAGTACTCTACCACTGAACTACAACCCCAGCCCACTTTTTTACCTTTTTTAGAATATAAGTAACCCTTAGAACATAGGAACAAAAATATTTGTGCAACTACAAATACAAGAAACAAATTAGTTCTCTTCTTCCATGTGATCTATTTTAAATTTACTAACCACCATAACTGTTGCTATGTGTATTAAAAAAAAAATCCTCTTGTTTAGAAGATTTTTACTTCATAGTTTATTTCACTGTAATTCTCAGCTAAACCCACAGACGCACATCGCTCCATACTTTTATTTTTAATCTGTTTTTATTTTTTGAATACTTTTTTAATAGATTGAAAATAGTTGGGTTTTTCTTTTTTCATTCAGTTTGACAATTATTTTCTTTAACGCTGTGTTCTTACATCAATAACTCTTAAGTGCTTATGCACTATCCTCCATCCTCTTGCTAGCTGTTTTCAACTTGTTCCTAAGACATTGTTATTATACTTGAAGCAGGAAGTATCCTTTAGAATAATAAAATATTAGGGGAATATTTTAGGTTTTCTTTGCTTATTACATTTCTCTCTATATTTCCACAATTTAGATCTTTATTACTTCTCTTTAAAGGATTTTTTTTTTCAATTTGTTTTCAGTAAATTCCCTCTGATTTTTTTGCTTGAGAAAAATCTCATTTTTTTCATTCAATTTTAAATACTTTTCCAAAATAGCACAAATATTTTCCCAAATTATCTCATCTTACCTGAAAATGATACATTTATAAAAACAAACTAATGGTACATTGTTTCTAACTAAAGTCCAAATTTCATTTTGTATCCACTAGTTTTGCAAAATACATTATTCTGTCTAAGGAGTCAATATGAGATAACTGATGCCTTCAACGATCGTATCTGTATTTGTGGCCTAAAAACAATTCCTCAGTCTTATGCAAGTTGATTATCTTAGGAAAGAAATTAGACATATTTTTAAAAGAGTACAGTGAAAGGAAGTTTTAAAACTTTCACACCTGTAGAAAGAATGACTGTGGTGTTGGAATTACATAATATTGTATTTTTCATTTGGATGGTGATATAATTTTGGCTAGAATCATTAAATTAATTTATCTAGGTTTAAATGTTTAATGAGTAATATCTAATTACTTGTGTTGTGAGCCATGTTTCAAAAGTTTTTGATTATTAGCATTAGGCCGTATTTATCTTTTTTTCTATATTGAAATAAACTATGATTTCTAATAAGTTTTAATGACAATATTAAACCCATATGGGCAAACGAAGCTACTAACTGAAAACACGATATAAACTGCAACATAACAAAACATTAAATATTGCTACGAAGAGAATGGTTGGTTACAAATCAAGCAGTCCTGAAGAAATCTTCATGCACAGTGAAGGCACAGTATTGAATTATAATGAGTGATGAAGTGCAAAGAAGGAAAATTTGACATTAAGTGACCAAGCTAAGCCTTGTATTTAGGTACGCACATTATTCCTGGTGACTTCTTAATAGAGGAAGCATATTTTTATAAACTTATCAAGTATAAAAGTGACAAAAATAGGAATGAAATATAAAATTTATGGGATTTGACATTTTCACATATTATTTATTAAAATGTTTTCTAAGTAGTGCAAAAATTTTCAAATTGAATGCATGTCAAAATTTTAATGGTTGCTTTGTAAATGGGAACATCTGCTAGCATTCACTTGGAGATCACCTTTATGCTGCTGTTAAATAAATGAAATTAATTTAGAATTGAAGAAAAAATCATAAAAATGAAACAGTTATGATACATTTGGAAAGTCTTCATCAATAACATGTGTTCTGAAGATATCATGTGCTTGGCAAATTGAATTAAATCTTTTGTGACTTAAGGGAACCAAAAATCAATACTTAAAATTTAAGTTCTTAATATGAACAGCACAATTTGTCTAAAAATAAGCTTCAGTCATCTTTTTTAAAAAAGTGTGGCCTTAGAAATTGAAATCTGTAATCAGACAGAAGTATATTTTATATGATTGCTCCACAATTCTTCAGGCTTTCATGGCACAAAATAGAAATGTTAAAAGATGGGATGAATCCATTAGTGGCACTCTGACATGGTTGGATAAGGTGAATTTTATTCATATTCTTTAATCTATGTCAGCAAAGAGTTGGAAGGGTCTGTTCTCTTCAAGGGTCTGGTGGGAGCGGGCAGGATTCAGGAGAATCTACAAAACCACAGGGACATATAGATATCCTCTACTATCTTTGTGTCTTATTTCAAGTGATTTTATCATCTCTGGGTTCACTAGGTTAAGATCAGAATGACATACACACAAGTGAAGAAAAACAGCTTGAGATTGACAAATAATATAACAAGTATTAGCTCGAAAAATTGAATAATGTTTGTTAAATGGGAAATACATTGTTAAAAATAATTACACAATAATTCCTCCTTTTTGCATTTTATTTCACTACAGACTTATTCTTAGTTCAAGAACAACTCCAAAGTACCTTGATCATTGTCTACTGTAAGTAATTACTCAATGCATATTACATTTAATTTTATATTTTATAGAAGTGATCATTTTATTATACCCGAAGTACTGTGTCAGAGTCAAGAGAAACCCCAAGACATGTGCCACTTATTTTTGTTACTTCTACTTGAAAATTCTGAAAATTTGTTTTATCCTTCAAAAATTTTGATATGCACAAATGAAAAGGATTTTAATTTTATTTTTTATACATTTTAATCTTTTTTAGCTTTATTTGGGTATAACTGACAAAAATTATGTATACTTAAGTTGTTCAACTTAATGGTTTTATACAAGTATATATTATAAAACAACACAAGCAAGTCAACATACCCATTAGTTCATGTAGTTATTTTCTATGGAGAAATGGTGAGAACACATAAGATGCATTCTCTTAGCAAATTTCAATTACACAATATAGTATTCTTTAATAGAGTTACCACACTGTACATTAGACGCCAAGTGGTCTTGGGTGAATAATACTGCCACCAGGTCTTTGATATGGCACTGGCACCAGGGGTCTGTTTCAGAGTCTGCAGGAAGGTCTTTCCATGACTGCCCAGTTATCATGTAGGTAGAAGGACACCATGTAGGTGGATGGATTTGTGTTGTTGCTGTCAGAGCTTCTGCTGGCAGAGCTCCAACAGGCACTGGCAGATGGATGGATCTTGGGCCAGGCAGGACTGACCCTAGACCTTAAATGAGAGTGGCTGAAACTGAATCCAAAGGCTACATCAGGGTTCACACTCAAGACCTGTCTTTAGGTCATGGAAAATAAATACCTTCTGCCAAGTTCCTTGTGACAGGACTGCTTCTGGATTCTGGCTGGGAAGGGCTAGATTCAGGTTACAGAGATACTTCAGGATGCACATTTGGGCCCAAGTCTGCATGCTTGCCTTAGGGTGAATGATTTACCTTTCAAATTAATTATATGTAATTCCTCCAATGACTTTGAAATAATTATAATTACTTATTTGAATAATTAGATTTTCAAAATTTTCATATGCTAAGATTATTTTCTTTTTTTTTTCTTTTTTGATACAAAAACCTTTTTTTTTAATTTCTTCCTTTTTTTTTAATTTACTTATTGATTCATTGAACACAAATGGAGTACAGCTATTGTTTCATTAGTTGTACACAAAGTAGAGTCACACCATCTGTGCATTCATGCATGTACACAGGGCAATGGTATCTGTCACACATTCTGTTATTATTTTTACCCCCGACCCCGACCCCACCCCTCCCTTCCCTAAAGATTTTTTATTTCCCAATTGTATTTAGAAGTAAAATTTTTACTGACAATTTATTGACAGTGTACTCCAATATTCTAAAACTCATTCATTTCTTCTCTAATTTTTTGATACTTTGATGTTATTTATACAAAGAATTATGACAGGGAAGACAGGTCTTGAGTGTGAACCCTGCTATCTATCCTTCCTCCATTCTTGCCACCCTTCCTCCCCGCATTATGCATCATCATTCATTTATCTAAGATTATTTTCAAGCATAATATTTTGTCATTTAATATATTATTCTTGATTTAGTGAAATTTAATGTGCTTAAAATGCTTTAATTTGTGGGAATTTGATTGTCTTGTTCTTGATTATAAATGATATTAGATTGCAATGAGAATTTTCCTTTTGAATATATAGGCTAAGTTTCTTTGTGAGATATTACCTATAATACATTTTGTGTATGTGTGTTAGTAATAGAAATGATAAAGCACCTGGAATGGGAATCCATAAAAATTGTGATTTGGGATATTTTTATCTATTGTTAAATTGTTTCTTACTTTTTGTAGCTTCCTCTTGATCTAAAGTAATAACAAATTCATTTTTTTAATTAAACCTATCAATGGTTTTGTTAAAGAATACGTAGGAAACATGTATTTCTTTATATAACATCTGGTAAGTATTAGTCCAAGTTTTCCCATACTACAAGAAGTTTATATTTCTTTTAAGTTTCCACTTTTTTGTTGTTGTTTTTTGTAGACCTGAATGAATATTGCTGCCTCATTAAATGTGAAACTGTCATTTAAGTCTTAACTATTAAACAATTTGTGTTTTGTCTGGTTCAGTGATATATTTGAATCTGTTTTGCTTCAAGTTGTATGCTTTGTACTTACAGTATTTTCCACTTGTTGCTTTCATTGGAGAGTTTTGGGCCAACTTTTGATAAGTTTATTTTCAAGACTCTCAGGATTGATGCTACTTTATATTGAATTCCTATGTTAATTTTAATTTTTTATTTCCCAATTGTATTTAGAAGTAAAATTTTTACTGACAATTTATTGACAATGTACTCCAATATTCTAAAACTCATTCATTTCCTCTCTAATTTTTTGATAATTTGATGTTATTTATACAAAGAATTATGACATCTATAAACAGAAATGTTTATTAAAAAATGTTTCTGACCTGTTTTTCTTTTTCCCAGATTTTCAATTTTGCTTTGCTTTGATTAGACTTTCCAATACAACTTTGATATGGTTAGAGTTGAGATCTTTGCCTATTTCCAAATAATAATGTGAAAGCATTTGGTCCTTTCATTAAATATGATGCTATCTTTAGATTTTTGTCTTTGACTAATTTTATATCTTTTTCTTTTTTTACAGATATTTATCATCTGCTAGCTTCTTACCAGTTTTTATCATGAATTGATATTAAATTGCACCAAATATTTTTCTACTTGTATAAAAATAATTATATTTTTTGTTTGGTTAGGGTAAATTGTACTTAAATTATTTTCAAATGTTAAATAAAAAAAATGACAGGTAAACTTGGTGTTGCATGCCTTTAATTTCAGGTATTCAGAAGGGTGATGCAGGAGAATCACAAGTTTGAGACCAGTCACTGCATCTAAGTAAGCATTGTTTTAAAATAAAAAAATAATAAGGAATGGGGATATAACTCAGTGGTAGAGTACCCTTGCATTCAATTCCCATTAACACAAGGAAAAAAAGAACCCAAATTTAAAGGAAAAATTAGAAATATGTGAACTGGAAGTATTGGCATTCAAAAAATATCAAGAGAATCAACAGTGCAAAACTCTGCTCTCTCTATACATCATAGTAATTAATATATTATTATACTGAGAATACTAAATATAAACAAAACTGTAAGAAATGAATTACAAAAAAACAAATAAAATACTGATGATATTGAGGGTATTGTCATACAACTAAACAGTGAGATTTCTATTCTTATTTAGCAAATATTTTGTGACTAAGTTAATCATTTTAATTACTTGGTTGAAGTAAATTTTCAAGGGTTATTTAAGCCAAGACTATTATACAGCTATCGTATATAATCATGACTTATTTGAAAATATATTTTATTATTAGACTAGATTTCCATAAATTCATTACTCTAAATGCCATTCTATTTTATAAAATTAAAAAAATTCTTACCTTTTCTTATTCTTCCTGCCAAATACATGAGATTTAGGAATAACATTTGCAAATTGACTTTTTATACTTAATTAACAATTTATGATACATTACCTCTTTTAAATCTAGAGAATGAGAGTTTGCTTTTCATTTAATATTGTGGTTATTTTTTGTTTTAAACATTTAATCATTTCATTTTCCAAAATTTAAATGCAGTGTGGAATGTTGTGCAGTGTACCCTTCATTCAGAAACACAGGATAAAGTTCAGATAAATGAGATTTATTATGTCGAGAGATAATTACTAGTTTGTGTATATGTATATTCATTTAAAATGTTGATGGATAAAAATCACTATTACATGCCAATAATCCACAATAATAAATTATGAAATAATCTAATGTTAAAATTAAATTTATATTATGTGTTTTGACATAGTTTCAGTATTGCACATCTTTTTATAACATTTCTAGACTTCACACACATGGAAAACAGAGAACCCAAAAAATATTTAAGAAAACAAGTCATTAATAAAATAATTATTCAATATTGTGGACATTAAAACTTACAGTAGGAGTAAAATATATTTTCAACATGTTTATATATTTTTAGCATTTTTACATGTTATAAATGATGGAGTAGATGTAACTCAGAAATAAGGTGGCTTAAAATTATGAAAGACTTCAGTTTGAATCTTACAAAAATATTCTTCCTGGGTAAAATTCAAGCAAAAACAATAGATTAATATTTATGATGTATTTACATCTAAAATTCATAGTCACAGCATAATGAAAGGCTCTTCTAATTCATGAAAATCTCCTATGAAATTTGCAATTACTATTCCTGCAAGGTAGGTGTTGCACCATAAATAAGCATAATTTAGCAAAATGGATGTGAACAAAGTTATTATGATGAAGTGGGTAAAACTTATATAAAGTCATTTAAAAATATTTGCATAGAAAAGAATGGTGTTTGCTGCATGAATCTTGGAAATCTTCCGGAGACGAGCATGAAAATATAAATTATTAAACAACAGTTTGTAAATTGCATAGTTTTCATTTTGTTTATGCAGCAAGAAAGGGCTAGAGGCATGTTATAATTCAATGTGTACAAAAGTTGTTGGAAATCATAATGATAGGGCAGATATGTCATATAATGCATAAAAATTTAAGGGTGCCAAGAAAAAGTCTAAAAATATCTTCATTTTTTGGTTAGAAGAGAAAGAGGAAATTGGAGGAAAAAAAAGTAATATAGAAATTTGGACAATTTTCATTAGAAAAACTATTTAAAACATGAATGGACTGTGAAGGTAAGAAAAATCAGAAATGAGAATAAATACAAAATTACCTATAATTTTTAATAAAAGTTGGATAAATATGCAAATTGAGGAGACATCAAATTTAATGGGCATTGCATTGAAACCTACCGGGTAAGTAAACAAATCTTTTCTTGAAAATACTGGGTATTAGGACTAGATGTTAAATGCAGAGATGTTTACAGTAAAGGAGACATTGATTTCAGAAAGTGAAACGGAAACTGTATTATGAGATCAGGAACAGAATCAGTGAACAAAAGAAGTTTTTAAGTTCGGAAAAGAAATTTCACCAAAACTCTGAATAAACCTGGTTTAAGACAAAATTGATGGAGCTCTAGTCCATCTAGTATTTAAGTTACTCAGTATTTCTATAATCAAGTGATAATGGTAAAAAAATTTAAAAAATTAAAATGAAAAAAAAATTGTCCCAGAAAAGCTCATAAGGAAATAAAAGTCACAAAATAATAGTAACATTCAAAAAGAAGGAGGAGAAGGGAAAATAGAAGACAAGAACAAATGAAGTTGTACATAATAGTTATAAAAATGAACCAAAAACCATGGAATAAGTCAGTTTGGTCAACCATTAATAGCAAGAACTGCACAAATGTGCATTGAAAATTATTTTGAAAGTCAAGTAGCCATATAATTGTGAAGAAATACTTTAATTATGGTAAGAATAACCATTGAATACTTCATATTAAAACAATAGACACTCCCATTAAAGCCTTCCCTTTGATGGAATTTTTTAAAAAAATAAGCAGGGAAGAAAAAATGAAAAGATAAAGTTTGAACAGATATGGGGAAGAGTCTAAACTAGATCTCAGAAATTGTAATAACAGCAAAACGCAACAACAAATAAAAGAGAGTACTGTCTCAGATAGAAAGTCTAATAAAACTCTAGTGCTGGAAAATAAGATCAGAAGCAAAAATTTAATTCTGGATCAAACTTAACTCTGAATGACAGAGGAGTGACTCTATATAAATACAACATTTCTTCTCTTCTATTATAATGACAGAGTAAAGAACACTCAAACAATGAATACAATAACTGCTTTATTTCATAGAGAATTTGATTCTTATTTAAATCCTTGGAACAAAAGTGAAAATCAATCTAATTACCAAATTCATATAATACTCTAAATATAAAATTAAGCCTAACAGAAAATTTCCTATAAATAATAAACAGAATGAAAATGAACCCACAGAGAAGTTGATAATTGTAAACTAACATTGCAAAATTTTCTACAAGAAAATTACGAAAGCCACAAAAGAACATAACCAGTCAAATAAGTTAGGAACAATATATATCAATAAAATCAGGGCACATGAAATAGAAATTGACAGATGTTAAAAAGAAAAGTAATGTCCTAAAAATAAGAAAATGTCAGGATTCCATTACCAGTTTCAGAATAAGTCAAAATAATCTAATCAGAATACAAAGTTTGAAACAACATCGCTTAAATGAGTGTGTGCTAATTTTGGATGTTTTGAAGACTACAACATTAAAAGTGAAGAAAAATGCACATAAGTACTGTTTCTAGTTAATACTATTATAACTTATGGTGGATGGATTAAACATTGTAAAGGAACTATGCTTTTATTCTGGAATTGAACAATTACATGATGGATGGTTGCTGGGGCGTCAGAGTCATTATTAGAGCAAGAAGTTGGTGAGCACCATGGAAAGAAGGCCAGAATGATTCACATGGTAATGGATTAGAGCTGAAGACATTACTATGAGCTTGTTTAGTTTAACAGACACATAAATACAGATGAAAATGTTGACATACATGTGTATATACACAAGAAAATATAAACAAATACATTTTCTTATACTTAAAGCTGAGAAACTCTAGGGCAAGGACACCCTACCAATAAGAGTAGAGTTCAGGTGTGGCTTCATGTGTCACTCTTCAAAAGAAGAAGCAAGAACTCTGAAGAAAAAAAAGCAAGAGATTCTAAGACTTATATAAGAAATATACAACATGAACCTGGAGAACTTGAGAATGCCAACAATGCAAACAAATATGGAAGTGCTCAAAAAAATAAATAAAAATTAAAAATTAATGATAGGGTATGCTTAAGGGTCAGGGAACCAAGTGAAAGAATGGTCAATTCCCAAAGAGGGGATAATTTGAGCAATAAAATAAAGATATGTTGGATTATAACACAAATTATTAAGTAAATATGAACAAATCCATATAAAATGTTGGAAGAAATAAATATATTTGACAGGATAAACCTCATGCAGAGTTCCAAATAATTCATGTAGGTACTCTGTCCTCAAAGAGGAGTAGCCTAATTACTCTTTGAATGCAACTTGTTTTTAGATACTTCCTTCCAAACAGTACAATATGGAAAGTTAAGAAAACAGTAAAGTTAACATTGGAGGAATCTGATATGCACCACATCAAGTAGGTATCTAGATCAACATCAAGAGTAATTATTTGTGTAGAGAGTATGTGTCTATGTTATGGGCTGATGAAATGAAACTTTACCTCTATGATCCACCCTCAAAACACATAATACCAGTCTAACAACATGAGAAAATATCAGTTTAGGGATAGTTCCCAATCAATAACTTGCAACACTGTCAAGATTATCAAAACATCTAAGAAATTATCACAGCCAAGAGTTGACTAGGGAGACAGGATAACTAAGTGTAACATATTATTCTGGATGGAATCCTGGAAAAGATAAAGGGAATTAATTAGGTAAAAATTAAGAAAATCCTAATAAAATATAGACTTTATCTAATTACATATCAATATTGGTTCTTTAATTCTGACAAATATGCCATACACATATGCTATTAGTAAGGGAAATGGTATGGAGTATATAGGACTCTCTTCTATGCTTGAAATTTTTCTGTAATTTTAAAATTATTCTAAAATGTTAAATATTTTCTTATACAATAAGTGAAAAAAATGCTAAGCAAATGACAATAGAGAGCACAATAAGGGAATAGATGGTAAAAAAGAAAAAGAAAGTGTGAGCAAAAGCAGAAATAATGAAGTATAGAAAAATTCTAAAGAGGTGGAGATCAAGTAGACAGGCAAACAAAATCCAATTTATTTTTACTTAGTGTATATATTTAAAAAAATTGAAGTCAAAGCTGGGCGTGGTGGTGCACGCCTGTAATCCAAGCGACTCGGGAGGTTGAGCCAGGAGGATCACAAATTCAAAGCCAGCCTCAGCAACTTAGGGAGGCCCTAAGTAACTCAGTGAGACCCTCTCTAAATAAAATACAAAATAGGGCTGGGGATGTGGCTCAGTGGCCGAGTGCCCCTGGGTTCAATCCCCAGTACCAAAAAAAAAAAAAAAAGAAATTGAAGTCAAGAAGTATTTAAAATTATGTTAAAATTTGAATTCAAAAACATAATTGAATGTGCAGAAAGGAAGGATATGTAGCTGCAAAAATCATTCCAGAATAATGACACTCAAATTATATCCTAGTGCACAGTTTGGATGCTTAATAAAAAGGAAAATTACTTCTTATTTTCTGTCAAAGAAAACAACACGGTTGCAAAAGAAAAATTCAGATAGGCATTAGATATTATGCCTATTTGTAAATGTTTGCTTTGTGATAAAGTATACATTTCTACTTGAAAATTCTTATAAATATCAAATGTAAGCAAGTAATATGAACTCAATCCTAATTTGAAGAATAAACTGGACAAATTATCACAAATACGTTTCAATTCATTGAATATTGTTCCATTACCTCTTCCTAAGGAATTTATAGGTATAGAAAATCAAATGTATTTTTAAAAAAATTTTGTAAATACGTTTCATGGATACAGTATTCCATTCATGTATTTTCTGACTTCTTAAGTACTAATAATTGCATTATTAAATGTTTATAATAGTGATCACATAAACCACAAAGCCTAAAATATTTTCTTTCTACACAAAAGTGATATCAATCCTGCCTTAGAAAATTAAATGCAGATAACCATTAACAAAATAGAAAAGCTTATCCTGAAGCCCAAAAGAAAGCATTGAATACACTCACCCATCACTCTTACTACATTTGAAGTTTATTTATTTTTAGATCTAAGAGAAAAAAGATGCTTGCTACATATTATAAAATATTGTAAACTGTATGCATTGACAACGTAGAAGTTTGGCAATATGGAAATGAAAAATTGTAAAGAGAAAATATGGAAAGATGTTCATACAAAAAGTAGTTTATTGATTGTATAAAGATAATAGCTGGGTGTAAAAGCATAACAATAGACAATAAAATATCAAGCATCAAAACGTCGTTTTATTTAATCTACATAACACAGGCTTCAATTTTTACTGGTGATTAAAATTGTAAAATGGTGAATAAGAAAGGGAAGAAGCAAAAATTAGTTCCCCTAGCATAATTCTTAAAAGGAACTTGAAGCATATACATAAGACTTATTCGATGAATGTCTTGGTATAATGTTTACCACTAAAATATTACAATAGAATCACCAAAAAAATTACCAAAGAAAAGAGAAATCTCTATTTTTTAGGCAGTAAGGGATTCACTTAGAATATATTAAACTGTTATCATTATGTTGAACCACTTCACTAGTTCAAAAATGGATTAAAAAGATGGCAAGGAAGTCAATTCTGCAAACAAGAGGTACTAAGATGTGCATCTGTTGTTAACGTTGCCTAATAAGGAAGAAAAAGTATCTATCTTGCTTAATTTTAAGTGGCCAATAATTTGGTCAAATGAGCAGAGCTATAGAAGGAATAATAAGATTGGAGGATTCCACATTGTAGGCCTTGGACGATGCAAGTGACTGGTTATGTCAGAAAGGAGACAACATATAAAGAGGCTTGCACTTTATCTAAATAGTAATCCAATAATGATGAGACCGTGGATCATAACTTGTGGAAGTCATCAGCCTCTGTCAGCTATTGTGACGTATGCTCAATAGGTTCATGAACAAAGTAAATGCACTGTCATATGAGGAGATATTTGTATGAATTGAACAGCCATACAGGTGGCAGGTACATTCACTATGAACAGCTTTCAAATGGGTGAGTTCTTCCCCCTGAAAAAAATAGGTTGGACATAGATGTGTGTCCTTTACGAGTTCTCTGATAGTCCTAACCTCTGTTCACTTAATGAAATCTTTGTCTAGTGACCACAGGACAGAGGCGTGGAGCAGAATCTCTATCGCAGTTCTTAGAAGGAAGCAACTCTGCTGAAACTTGATTTCATAATTTCAGTTTTCAGAACTGTAAAACAAATTTCTATTGTTTAAATCACCCACCATTTGGTACTTTGATTCAGAAACCCTAGAAAGCTAATACAATAGGCAAAGATAAGAATTTTCTTTCAAATTTTGTTACTCCTGGAATGGCATTTAGAAATGCTGAACATCCTCTATTGTCTGGGGGTACTTATAAGTGCTTTGTTGATATAAGCATTTGTCTACACTATAGAGGCTGGGAAACTCACTTTCCTGAAGCTTCCAGTTTAAATTTTGCCCTTTAAGGACACTTGTGCAAAAATTGGGAATTAGAAGCCAGATTTGCCCCTGTAGCAGTAATGAGTAAGCACATGTATTTTGACAGATGACAGATGTGAGCTTTTGCTGGTGACTTATGGACATCACCTTCAAATCCCCCAGTTGGAGACTGCAGGCAACCCATCTTATTCACAGCAGCTCCTGGTGATAGCTGTACATCTTGACTACTGCAACAGTAGCTATGGATTCTTTGACCTTCTTACCCCATCGTTTCTGACATTATTTTAAGACTCTAATTCCCTATATTGCATTTCAGCAGTTTGAAATACTTAAAACCATCTCAGTTTTCTGAAATCAAATATACATTCTCTTAAACTTCATAATACAAATTAGAATTTAGAAAGAGGATTCCTCACATAATCCAAAAATAATGAAAAACTCTATAGAATATTTCTATGAAAGCAAAATTGTCTGACCTTTAGGATTAAAAAAAAAAAAAACTATTTCATTCTCCAAAGACAAATACTAATTGGTGCTTTGCTTACTCTAGCTTTACATCGTACTATAAAATTTGTAAAATGATGCATAGCCAAAACATTAATGTGAGTGTTGCCAGAGTGTCTTGCCAACTCTGGGTTGATAGTTCACAGAGCCCCATGGATTAAGCTCAATGGCAGGTTTCTACATCTCCAAAATGATGTTCACATATAAATGAGAAAAGTTAAAAGACATACCCTAGTTGGATAGAAAATATTTTACATGTTGGATTATTTCATGTGAAACAAACTGAGACTGCTGTCAAACTGATTTTATCTTCTAGAAAATTATGCTACATTTCCTATCACAATACAGACATTTATTATAGAAGCAAAGTGAATCTAGTGCATAGTTGTCATAAGATAATAACTACTCTGGGGAATTATAGATACTTGGCTAAGTTTAGTATCTCTTACTGCCTCAGGGATGTAGTTATTTTATGACAAACATAGCCCTCATCATTTCTTTTTAAAATATATTATTAGTGTGGTATTTTAATAGTCTTCAATTTTAAGTTTAAAATTTCTACATTGGAGAATTCTGGATGCTGAAACATTTGAGAATGGTTCTAAAGCTCTTAGTCTTATTACTGTGTGTTTTATGGATTGAGTAACAGAGGAACATTCTTTTAGCTTAAATTCTCAGTCCGGAATGTTATATCTTCCATGAACTTCTTCATGTTAAGGTTGGAATTCATTTGGAGAATAATGTCTAGGCAGACTCCTTAGACAGTATATATATTCAACATTAGAAATAGCTGCTATTAAAAACTCATTTCCAAATAATTCCAAATTGATGATGTTAGGACATGCCTGAGTGAATCTGGATGCTGCATTGTTCAGAGCCTCATTAAGTCCATATTCTCTGACTAACATGTACTCCATTATCTTTAGGTCTTTGCATTATGCAGGATAGGTCTATAGATTTGAATATTTGTAATTAAGGTTGATTTGTGTTCATCTCTACTACAGTTTCTCTGATATCAGTCTACTGTATTTAGTAATGCTGTAGAAATACAATGTGTTAGGCAGTTTCTAAGTTCAAGAGACTTGAAGATCAAGAAAGCACAGCACATCATTTGTCTTCCAATGTCTTCCAGATATAAAATCTAAACAGAGCATGTAGGAGAGTTTTGTGAGGGTTCTGAAACCTCAACACCAGCAGGCAGATTGAGATAGATCAGAGTTTGAAGTACCACAGACTACCAGTGAGTTTCCTTTTCTTCTCCCTGTCTAGCATTCCTCAATCTGCTCTACAGGCAATATAGAAATCTAGACTGGGGCATGAACACCATCAGAGAGAATGCCAGGGGAGCTGAAGTGTCTTTATGGCAAGAACAAAAAAACAGGACTGATTTAAGTGAAAATGCCTCCATTCAAAAAACTGAATTGTTATCATTAGAATGAACCCTATTGGTGTTTTTTTCTCACTTTTTGTTTGTTCCAGAATAAAAGAGTGACTAGAAAAAATGCAGGTTGTTAGGAAAGAGGGAGAATAGAATCCTGCATTATTAGTTCAGAGAACCAAAGGGGACATAGATAGTATCTCCTAGGGAGGACCTTGGGAAAATAAATACTCTGATTCACCCTAATAGAGAATGTGTAAATCTAACCCTAGAAAAGATCAAATTTCAAATGCTAATCTAAGAGTTAGGTCACTGCCCAGTTTCCAAAGTGGTTTCTGATGGGTGCACCTGTGGAATATGTCAGCATAGCACTGCAAAGTTTCAAAATTTAACTTGTATTAAAACCATACACATAGAACCCTGGACAGAACACTAGTCAAATCCAACCATACTGATGGCCTGTTAAAACAAAAATATTAATATTTTTCTAAAGAAATTAAATAAAACTCAGTATATCACAAAGTCATAGTCAAAATGTACAAATACTGAACAAGTTTGTACAACTATCAATAACCAATTGGAATAGAACATAAAATATTATTTGAACTTGCTCAAATAGTTAAAAAATTCTAGAGTTAAAAATTATTAACCAAAAATAATGAAAAATTATAATAAAAAGATGTAGATTCTGGAGACGGGAAGAGGAGAGAGCGTGAGAGAGAACTGAGTTTTTTGATGAAAGATTCAATAGAAATATTGAGAACATATTAATTTTTCACATAGAAAGTATGTTAATTCTTTCCAATTTATCCACAGATTTGATGACATGTCAATCAAATTCTGAACAGGTTTATTTTGTAGCAAGTTCATTCTAAATTTTTACAGAAAAATAGGACGTTAAAGTAGCAAAACAGTTTTAAAATATAAAAATTAGGTTGGAAGAATCATACTGTTTAAATATATAATAATTTAATGCTACATTAATCAAGATTGTATGTCACCAGAAACATTGTGTGTTGCCAGAGACACAAAAATTGAATGAACAAGACAGAGATTCTTGGAATAGTGCCACATAAAGTTGACCAATTGATGTATGACCATGGTATAAGGCAAAAGATGGTCACCATTGCAACAACTTTATTGAACCTAGATAGCATTTTCATATATTTTATAAAATCAAATCAAATACATAATAGATTTGAAAGTAAATCATACAACTTTCAGGAGAAATCATAGAATTGCCAAGATCTAGGATTGGAACAAGAATTCATAGACTTGACACTAGAACTATAATAAATAAACCAGAGTTTATAAAATAAATAACATGTTTTCTCTGAAGATCTCTTTTATTTTTTTTATTTTTATATTTGTATTTTTTTTATTTACTTATTGATTCACTGAACACAAATGGAGTACAGCTATTGTTTCAATGGTTGTACACAAAGTAGAGTCACACCATCTGTGCGTTCATACATGTACACAGGGCAATGGTATCTGTCACACATTCTGTTATTATTTTTACCCCCCACCCCACCCCCACCCCTCCCTTCCCTCTATGCTATCTATCCTTCCTCCATTCTTGCCACGCTTCCCCTCCCCCCATTATGCATCATCATTCATTTATCAGTGAGACCATCCGGCCTTTGAATTTTTGGGATTGGCTGATCTCACTTAGCATAACAGTCTCCAACATCATCCATTTACCTACAAATGCCATAATTTTATTCTTCTTTATGGCTGAGTATTATTCCATTGTGTATATATACCACAGTTTCTTTATCCATTCATCTACTGAAGGGCATCTAGGTTGGTTCCACAATCTAGCTATTGTGAATTGAGCAGCTATGAACATTGATGTGGCTGCATCACTGAGGCAATCTGATTTTAAGTCCTTTGGGTATAAGCCAAGGAGTGGGATAGCAGGGTCAAATGGTGGATCCATTCCAAGTTTTCTAAGGAATCTCCACACTGCTTTCCAGAGTGGCTGCACCAACTTGCACTCCCACCAGCAATGTATGAGTGTACCCTTTTCCTCACATCCTCGCCAACACCTGTTGTTGCCTGTGTTCTTAATAATAGACATTCTAATTGGGGTAAGATGAAATCTTAAGGTGGTTTTGATTTGCATTTCTCTTATAACGAGGGATGTTGAACATTTTTTCATAAATCTGTTGATTGCTTGTAGATCTTCCTCTGTAAAGTGTCTGTTCATTTCCTTGGCCCATTTATTGACTGGGTTATTAGTGTTCTTGGTGTAAAGATTTTTGAGTACTTGGTAGATTCTGGAGATTAGTGCTCTATCTGAAGTGTGTGTGGCAAAGATTTTCTCCCACTCTGAAGGCTCTCTCTTCACATTGCTGATTGTTTCCTTTGCTGAGAAAAAGCTTTTTAGTTTGACTCTATCCCAATCATTGATTCCTGCTTTTATTTCTTGCGCTTTGGGAGTCATGTTAAGGAAATCTGGTCCTAGGCCAACATGATGAAGATTTGGACCTATTTTCTCTTCTATTAGGTGCAGAGTCTCTGGTCTGATTTCTAGGTCCTTGATCCACTTTGAGTTGAGTTTTGTACAGGGTGAGAGATATGGGTTTAGTTTCATTTTGCTGCATATGGATTTCCAGTTTTCCCAGCACCATTTGTTGAAGAGGCTGTCTTTTCTCCATTGCATGTTTTTGCCTCCTTTGTCAAGTATGAGATACCTGTATTTATGCGGGTTTATCTCTGTGTCCTCTATTCTGTACCATTGAACTACCTGTCTATTTTGGTACCAATACCATGTTGTTTTTATTACTATTGCTCTGTAGTATAGTTGAAGGTCTGGTATTGTGAAACCCCCTGCTTCGCTCTTCTTGCTAAGGATTGCTTTAGCAATTCTGGGTCTCTTATTCCTCCAAATGAACTTCATGATTGCTTGCTCTATTTCGATGAGGTCCATCATTGGGATTTTAATTGGAATTGCATTGAATTTGTATAGCATTTTTGGAAGTATGGCCATTTTGACAATATTAATTCTCCCTGTCCAAGAACATGGGAGATCTTTCCATCTTCTCAGATGCTCTTTAACTTCTTTCTTTAGCGTTCTGTAGTTCTCAGTGTAGAGGTCTTTCACATCTTTTGTTAGATTGATTCCCAAGTATTTTATTTTTTTTGAGATTAATGTGAATGGGGTAGTTTTCCTAATTTTTCCCTCAGAGGATGCATCACTTACGAATAAAAATGCATTAGATTTATGAGCATTGATTTTATATCCTGCTACTTTACTGAATTCATTAATGAGTTCCAGAAGTCTGGTGGAATTCTTAGGATCTTCTAAATAGAGAATCATGTCATCTGCAAATAGGGATAGTTTGATCTCTTCTTTACCTATTCGTATTCCTCTAATTTCTTTGGTCTGTCTAATTGCTCTGGCTAGAGTTTCAAGAACAATGTTGAATAGTAGTGGCGAAAGAGGGCATCCCTGCCTTGTTCCAGTTCTCAGGGGGAATGCTTTCAATTTTTCTCCATTTAGAATGATGTTAGCTGTGGGCTTAGCATAAATAGCCTTTACAATGTTAAGGAATGTCCCCACTATCCCTATTTTTTCTAGTGTTTTGAGCATGAAGGGGTGCTGTATTTTATCAAATGCTTTCTCTGCATTTATTGAAATCATCATGTGGTTCTTGACTTTAAGTCTGTTTATGTGGTGACTTACATTTATTGATTTCCGGATGTTGAACCAACCTTGCATCCCTGGGATGAAATCCACTTGATCATGGTGCACTATCTTTTTAATATGCCTTTGTACGCGATTCGCTAAAATTTTGTTAAGAATTTTTGCATCAATGTTCATTAGAGATATGGGTCTGAAATTTTCTTTCCTTGATGTGTCCTTCTCTGGTTTTGGTATCAGGGTGATATTAGCTTCATAGAATGAGTTTCGAAGGGTTCCCTCCTCCTCTATTTCGTGAAATACTTTGAGGAGTATTGGAATGAGCTCTTCTTTGAAGGTCTTGTAGAACTCAGCTGTGAATCCATCTGGTCCAGGACTTTACTTGGTTGGTAGGCTTTTGATGACTTCCTCTATTTCATTGCTTGAAATTGATCTACTTAAGTTGTGTATGTCCTCCAGATTCAGTTTGGGTGGCTCATATGCCTCTAGGAACTTGTTGATGTCTTCCAGGCTTTCTATTTTTTGGAGTATAAATTTTCAAAGTAGCTTCTTATTATGTTTTGTATTTCAATTGTGTCTGTTGTAATATTTCCATTCCCATCATGGATTTTAGTAATTTGGAGTTTCTCTCTCCTTCTTTTCGTTAGCGTGGCTAAGGGTTTATCAATTTTGTTTATTTTTTCAAAAAACCAACTTTTTGTTTCGTCAATTTTTTGAATTGTTTCTTTTGTTTCAATTTCGTTGATTTCAGCTCTGATTTTGATTATTTCCTGTCTTCTACTACTCTTGGTGATGATCTGTTCCTCTTTTTCTAGGGCTTTGAGCTGTAATATGAGGTCATTGATTTGTTGACTTTTCATTCTTTTATTAAATGCACTCCCTGCAATGAACTTTCCTCTTAGCACTGCTTTCATAGTATCCCAGAGATTTTGATATGTTGTATCTTTATTCTCGTTGACTCTAAAAATCTTTTAATTTCCCCCCTAATGTCTTCTGTTATCCATGTATCATTCAATAGCATATTATTTAATCTCCAGGTCTTGGAGTAGTTTCTGTTTCTAACTTTATCATTGATGTCTAATTTCATTCCATTATGATCTGATAGTATACAAGGTAGTATCTCTATGTTTTTGTATTTGCTAAGAGTAGCTTTGTGGCATAACATATGGTCTATTTTAGAGAAGGACCCATGAGCTGCTGAGAAGAAAGTGTATTCGCTTTTTGATGGATGGAATATTCTATATATGTCTGTTAAGTCCAAATTAGCATTTGTGTCATTGAGTCCTATGGTTTCTTTATTCAATTTTTGTTTGGAAGATCATAAATATTTATGCACCAAACAATGGTGCATCCATGTATGTCAGTCAGATCCTTCTCAATTTCAGGAATCAAATAGACCAAAACACAATAATACTCGGAGACTTTAACACTCCTCTCTCACCGTTGGACAGATCCTCCAAACAAAAATTGAACAAAGAAATGTCCCAGATGGAAGGGGTGGGCCTGAAGATCTCTTTTAATGAAGAGATAAACTATGCACTGGAAATAAATTATTTATATGTCACATGACAGAAGACTTACAGTCAGAAAAAACATAAAGAACATTCAAATATCAATATTGAACAATAGCAACCTAATAAGGAAAAGGTGAGAAGAGTGGAGGTGAGAAGAATTGAGGCCACAGATTTGAGGTGACCCTCAGCCAAAGAACATGTGTGTACATGTGGAAGACAATGTCAAAGAGGCTTTGGGAACAGGTAGAAGTCAAATAAATGAATTTCTTCATTAGAGAAGTAAATCTGCAATGAGGTTCTACTGTACAGATAATAGAATGGATTAAAATAAAATTTTGCTAATATCAAGTACTACTGTGAACTCATAACAAGTAGAGCTCATATGCATAGCTCACTGGAATACAAAATTATATAGTCACTCTGGAAATTGTTTGGCAGGTTTTTATAGTTACCCATACACATACCATATGTCTCAGCAATCCCACTTGTCAGAATTGACCCCAGAGATGTGAAAAGTTGTGTTTATGCCAAAACCTGCATATAAATGTTTACAGAAGTTCTAATTATAAAGTTGAAACACTAAAAACAATTGAAATGTTCTTCAAATGTGAATGGGTAAACAAACTGTGGTATTTTCATAAGATGAAAAAACACTGAGTGATGAAGAGCTATATTTATAGCTGGGCGTATTGGTGGCACACAACTGTAATCCCAGGTAAGGCAGGAGGATACCAAGTTCGAGGCCAGCCTGAGCAATGTGTCAAGACTGTGTCTCACAAAAAATTGTATATTAATGTCATACACATTAAGCCAGAAGCAGGTTCTATTTATGCACTAGGATGAATCTTAACGAGTAAGTGAAAGGAACCAGTCTTAAATGTTTACTTTTTGTATGAGCCCCTTTATGTGACTTTCTCAGAAATTAAAAGCTACAATGAGAGAGAATCCATCAGTGCTACCCAGGGATTTGTAGTGAAGCAAATGTGAGACAACACAAAGATAGCAAGAGGGTGGATTTGGGAATGACAAAACTGCCCATGAATCTTGATTACATTGATGTTTACACGAATATACATGTAAAAATTCATAAAAGTGCACCCCAAAATAATGACAATTTTATTGTATTTTACACAGTAAAACTACTCATTATTGTATGAACTCATGATACAATTTTATTACATAATAACCCAATAGTTTGTCAATTCCCAAATTTCTGTTTCTACTTGAATTTCTCTTCTAGATTCCACACATGAATAGTCAATTGTTTGACATCTCCAAGGATCTTGGGACTTGAATGTCTCATATGTATTCCATAGGAGAGAGATTAAACAGATTATTTTGGGGCCGAAATAGCTCAGGGGTGGAGCACTTGCCTAGCATGCATGAGGCCCTAGGTGCTATCATCAGGGCTGTAAACTAAAAAATATATTAAATTAGAAGAAAATACAATACAATTAATTTTTCGCCTCCACCAATATGCTAATTACAATATTTCTATGGTGATATTACTAGTACTTTTTATGTTTATTTATGTATCACATGAAATGAATAATATAACACACATTCTTTCCTCACTGAATTTTATATATTGCATACATAAAAACTGATAGAAGACAAAAGCCACCATATCATGAAAAGCACAATTTCAGTAGTTTTCTTTTTGCTAGAGAAGGTTTTTCTAAGGGGAAAATTCCTTACACAAACAGTCCTATCTGCCAAGTCTAATTAAATCTGTAGAGGAGGTTTTATTGTATGTGCTCTGTTGTGTGGAAGAAAGTCTACCCCCAGCATTGGCTCAAATTATGCACATAAACAAAGATGATTTTTTTTCCAAGATTCTGTCCCTTTAAAACAATAACAGATCTATTCCATGCCCATTAAAATGCACCTTTTGTGGAACTAATCATTCAACACTTTGTTTGGGTGGCTATTCTTCCTTTCATGCTAAAAACTGGAAGTGCAGTGCAGCAGCTGTTTGCCTTAAAAGTTTGTAGATGTTGGCCTCACATACAATTTAGTTTTGTTGCTATAGCAATCCCTCCAGGGAAAGAAAAATAAAAAGAGGAAAATTAATCTGCCTTATAGTTTAGGTTCCTAGAGTGCAGCCCCTTTGTGGTGAGTGAAATAATTAAGTCTTGTTTACTGTGTTTTCTTTAAAACCTTTGATGGACCTGATGATATCATCACTGTCTGATTGATTTTTCAGGTAAGGAAACAACCAAAATTAATTGCCCTAATCTTCACTCAAGGACAACACATACATTTTGAGCTAAAGCAAATTGTTTCTTTTTGGCTTTTAAACAGCTGGACATTTTGAATTTCCTTTTCATTTCCTCTCTGTATTACAAGAAAACACATTCTTAGGGAGGGAAAAATTGTTGTAATCCACAGGTTGAGATTTTGGATGTGGAGCATGAAATGGACAGAACAAAAGGATTTATTCTTAAATTAATGCAACTTCCCTCCTGAAACAAAATGACAGTAGGAGAGAAAAATCTTTTCATACCAAGTAGCTGTGTTTAAAGGAAGATGCAGCTTAAATTGGATCTGATGTAATAAATTCTAAGAACAAATAACTTTAAAAATTATTTTTATTTTTTTCCATAAAAGTTTATGCAAGAGTTAAGACCAATATTAATAATGTATAAAATATTACTTAGGAGTATTCAAGAACTGAAAAACACATTAAATATATGTCTTTTTAGAACTTTGTGACTCTTGCCACTTTAACTAGATGTGAACATTTTGCACAAATTACATCATAGAATGAAGTTCTATGGCTTTAGTCAAAGATAAATAATTTCTGCCTTTAGGAAAATAGTTGCCTCTTGAGTAGACACACTATATACTTTTACTGAAATTATCTAAAACCAACCAAAAATATTCTTTCAATTCAATGATTAATTGTTCTTGATCACCACTTTCCATTTCGGCCATTCCTATTCGCCACCATCCTGTTAAAGTTGTATTCCTTTCATAAAAAACAGAAAGCCTTCTTCCTCATTTTCTAGACAAAATGGAAGAAATTACCTATATAATCTACTCTGATCCACTCTGTTGCAATTACACAATTTATGTAACTGTCCCCTTTCTTGTATCATTTTCTCCATATCACAGGAAGAAAGATCTCTGTTTGAACCCAATTTTTGCACCTTATTTTCATAATTCCATCCTTCTAAGGAAGCTATAGAAATGTGCAAATCTCTTGTACTCTCCTGCCATTCAATTTTAATTCCATCAGGCTTCCTACCTGTAGTTCTGTTCCTATATCGACCACATTTCTAACAAGACAATCTTCCCTACTAAGTCCCTAAAGGAAGGCAGAAACCCACCAGATTGTTGTCTTTTCCTTAAAAATGTACATATGCTCTCTGAATAATGCAAGATAATTTCTAGTCCTGCCTTAAGCATTCTTTGAAAACATCTGTACCTGTTTATGGGCCCTTCTCAATTTGGTTATCCAGGTTAACTTTAAATTTACCTAAAATTATGTGTTTTCTTTTACATGCATTCTTAACCAGAGGTCATTCCCACTGGTTATTTTTATTCAACTCTTCTTTGTCCTTCCGTATTCTCCCTCTGTATAAACCCGTTAAATAAGGGGGACATCTTTCTAATCTTGAGTTAAGAAAGATCCTCTGAACCAATATGCATAATTGACTCAATTTCTTAAAGGTCTCAAAACAAGTTGGATATAGTAAATGCAACAGCTAGGGTTGCTGCTATTTCTTTTTGTTCTTCTTCTTCCTCCTTCCCTCCTCCTCCTCCTCCTTCTTCTTTCTTCTTTCTTCTTTCTTTTACTTTTTTAGATGTAGAAACTGAGGATAATGACCATGTAGCAAAATCACTGCACTTATCATTCAGATCAGCACACTTTTGGAAGTGAAAGGGCTCTTAATATGTCAAGAAACAAACTTCATCAGGAAATATGATCGTCCTGTAATTCTGGTCTCTTTTCATTTTTTTTAGGTATAGATATTATCTTATACATGCCATACTGTCTCGGCCAATAATATACATGCTTCCCAGTGTTGTTTCCCTGTACTTACTGCGTTTTTATGTGTTTTTCAATGTTGAGTAATTGAAATACTTTGAATTCAGTATTAAAATAAGTGCCAAATGCTAAAGGTTCATATATCATGACATTCAATCTGCAACTTCAAAAATTCTGGTTTGAGTATATCACTGGAGTTGCTATGGATAATGGCATATCTCATATATAAGAATATATGCTATGGGATACAACGATTGCTTTTAAAACAGAAGTAAGAAGGAGGAAGTCCCCTTAATTTTTTAAATTATTATTATTTGGGGCAAAATTCATGAAATCTTTTTCTTCAAGGTTTTTCAGAGCATTTAGAGCCCATTAAAACAGTTTTCTAATATTTATTTATTAAGGAATATTTGTAAGTCTTTCGAGTAGCTTCTTTGTGTAAATATTGTTAATTAGCAACAAATTTGCACACAACACATAAACACATGCACATAGAAGCTCACACAGATAAGTAATTTTTATATGTAAAATGATATAGAATTTAGACCTTTTATATACAATGTTATCTTGGAATTTATGTAAAAAAATCTATAAGCAACTGTTTCTAAATAATATTGGAAATGAAATAATTGAATCTGAAGTATGGTTCCTCTATATTCTGATAATTATAGGTTAGTTTTGTTTGTCAAAACATACTACTTATCACCATGACAAATATAAAACTTACACCAGGACATACTCTTTATTGCTGCATATTTGGAAATAAGAAGGACACTAATACATAATGTAATAGCTATATATTATTTCTCTTTATAGTGATGAATTAAAATGTCATAAGATTAATAAGACAATATTGCATTTTAAATTGTAATAATATATAAATGTACACAGTGTATAAAGTCTTAGATCTTGGGGTTTTTTTTCCCAATGTCTGTCAGATTATTTATTTGTTAAACTTAATTCTCAAGTAATCAGATTCTATTACAACCTGAACAATTTTTATATATCAGGTGTAAAATTAAGGAATGTGCTTCTGTTTTTAAAACGAAAGGAAATTAGATTTATGTTGAAATACAGTCAAAGTTTGATATTTATGCTAACTACATTACTCATAAAATGCTGCTTTGAAAAATATTTGAGTTTAATAAATCTTGAATCAAATCTTTAAAACATTGCTATCAGAAGAAATAATCTGAATACTGATGGTCACTCACAAATGTAATTTTCCAAAGTGTCCTATCTACTGTATTTAATTTGAAATCAAGTACATTTGATAATGTAAATTCACTGTTTAAGAAACAATGCAATCAAATACTGGACCTACATTAGAGCAACCTGTGGATTATGCAGATTTTGTGCATCCATGCTGTGGCTAGAATAATATTAACTAATTCCCCAGCAATATGTATTCATCAGCATCATGAAAGCACTTATTAATTCCCCACACACCTTACATTAATTCCTAATTAGTGACTAAAAATGTCAAAGCCAAATGGGAAAAGCTGTACAAATTAAAAATAAATGAATTATCAGCATTAGTCACCAAATGGAAAAGAAAACCAAAATTGTTTCTCATTATATGGTGTAGGATACTGTTAACATTCATAACGACTTTAATTATGTTTAGATTAGTAAATTTATGATAATTATATTAATGGTGAATTGTAATTATGCATAAGTAGATCTTAAAAGTAAGAGGGATGATTCGTTACATGACAATGTATCAATTTTCATATATACATATTTATATGCATACGTGTTAAATTTTTAAAATAGTAGTGTTGGGGATTAAGTAACCTCATATGTAGAACACATAATACATGTTAAGAACATAAACATACCTGTAGATTTCCAAAATAGTAAATATGCAAAAGTGCAAAATACAATCATACTTAATACCAAAGTAAAGAGATGCTACATACATTTTTGAGCTAGGAAAACCTGTAGCTGACATAAAACAGAGACATTTTAAAGATAACTATTGACAAAATAGAATGCAAACAAATATTAATAATATATGCGTAAACTCTCAGGCGGGTGGAATGTAAGCTCTTAGGCGGCCAAACCAGAGTCAGACAAAAGTAGCCAAATCAAGCTTTATTAGAGTTTTAGCTCTGGGGGTGAAATTCCTAACCCTCTGGGGTGGAAGTCAGGGTGGAGAGCCAGAGAAAATTGCAGGTGGCCCCAGCTGCTCAGGGTCTTTATAGGTCAGAATAAGCTGAAGGTCTGGTCAGCAATAGGTGGACCAGGTGGACGTCAGGGTCAGTGAGGTTTATTTGTCTGCATCTGATTGGTTGCCCTGGTGTGCTGCCTTGTTATTTGTACTTGCAGTGGGTTGCTAGGTGTTCTTTTTCCTCCCATTCAGCCGCCCAAATCTGACCTGACAATATGTGTTTAAAAAAAGTGAAATACTTTTAAAATTCAATAATTAATCTGAAGAAAAATTCTGCAACAAATCATCAACAAGAATATACATCCCTAACCTACAGTTAAATCATAAATGAACATTTATAAGATGAGTTACTATTCATGTATATTATTTATAGGTATTATGTAGATATTAAATTTTTATATTAAAAAATTTATAATATGTCAATAAAATGAAGCAAGTTACTAAAGAATGTTTCTCCACAATACTGTTAATTTTTGTAAGGTCATTATTGATAGATTCTCTTACATATGTAATTCTAGCTACTTTTGTCTTCTCTTTTTCTACAATTCAGTCAACCTAAAGATATCCCCCCCTTTTTTTCCTTTTCAAATAAGTGTATATCTTTTCTCCAAGTTTCTGTTGTCCACTTCATGGAGTTATGTTCTACTTTTTATGATCTTCTTAGTGTGCTCATTCTATGTATAGGTTGCCACTTTTTCTATTTTGTATTTATTTATTTGATTGTTTATTAATGTTTAAATTGACAAAAACTGCATACATATTTATCATGTAAAAAATGACTATTTAAAACATATATACATTGTGAAATGCCTGAATCCAGTCAATTATTATATGCATCACCTCATATTTTTATCATATTTGGAGGGAGATGAATAAGTTCTATTCTCTTAGCAATTTTCAAATATGCAACGTGTTGTTATCCACTATACAACATGCTATTATCAACTACAATCACTGCTGCCCAAGAGTCTCTTGGACTATTCCTTCTAACTGGAATTTAGTATTCTTTGATCAACATCTTCCCAATACTATTTCTTACCACAAATCATGTACTGGTCCTTGGTAACCACTATCCTACTCTCTGCTTTTATGAGTTGGACATTTTTGATTCCACATATAAATGATATCATATGGTATTCACCTTTGCCTGGCTTAATTCACTTAACAAAATGACCTCCCAATTAATCCATTTTTCAAATGACAGGATTTTCTTATTTTTAAGCCTGACAGTATTCCATTCTGTAAGTGTGTATACCCATTTTCTTTATCCATTCAACTAGGATGTACATTTATAATATATATTCATTATTGTGAATAATGCGCTAATAAAAAGGGAAGGGCAGCTCTCTCTTAAAACTGCTGATTTTATTTCCTTTAGTTGGATTGTTGAATTTTATTGTAGTTCTTCTTTTAAGATCTCAAAGGAAAGTTTATATTATTTTCCATAATATCTGTACTAATTTACATTTCACAAATACTGTGCAAGTTTTTCCTTTGCTTCAAGTCCTTGCAACACTTTGTATTTTTTCTTCTCTCAAATAGTCATTCTAACAGGTGAGGTAACATCTAGCTTCTTAATGTGGGTTAATGGCCTTTATATCTATTTTGGTATAGAATTATTCATTTATAAATGTCCCTTTAGTCATTGTTTCAGCTGCATGTCACACATTTGTTGAGTTATTATTTGTCATTTCATTCACCTCAAAATAGTTTAACACCCTTTGCTTTCTTTAAAACTTAATTTATACATATTTTGGATTTCCAATATACCTTCCATTGTTGATTCCCAATAACATAAAGATGGGCAACATAATTTTGTGTTATTCTAGCTTTTATAAACTTATTGAATTTTTTTGTGATCCAATAAATGATCTATCAGGGCAAATCTTTAGAAAACATTTCACTCTGCTTCTGATGTTTGTTCTCTAGATGTCAATTAAATTTTGTTCACTAGCAGTGCTGTTTGGGTTTCCAGTAAAGTCCTATCCATTATTGAAAATGGAGTACTGTGGCCTTCAACTATGGCTGTTCTGTTGTCAGTTTTCTTTAAATTATTATTAGTTTTACTTTAGACATTTTACTATGCATTTTATGCTTATAATTGCTATGATTTTCTGGATTTATCATTTATCATTTTGAAATGAATGCCTTTGCCTCTTAACATTTTCTTCTTGAAATTTATTTTTTTACTCTCTAGTTCCTTGTTTGTTTGCATAGCATATCTTTTCTGTTCTTTAACTTTCAATCTAATTGTATCTTAACTCTAAGTCATTTTTATATCTCACAGAACTAGGTATCTTGCTTTAGTTAGTATGGCTCTCTGCTTTATGAGTGGAATATTTAATCCAATCGTATTATAAATGTCTTGGCATACGTTCTAGCCTTCATTTTTCATAATAAGGAATTGGATTAATTATATTCTTGTCTTCCTACACTTGATGTGTTCATTTTCCCTCCCCTTAAGATTTGTGTGTGTGTGTGTGTGTGTGTGTGTGTGTATTTTAACAATTTAACAATGATGTTTCTACACTTAAGTTACCCTGTCTTTAATTTCTTAAATTTATAGATTATTGTTTCCATCCTACTTGGGAAGTTTGAAGTCAATGTTTATTCAAATATTTTATTTTTCTTTCCTTTACTCTTCTCCTCTTCTACTATTATTTGTGTGCTGATATGCTTGATAGTTTATCTCAATCCAATGATTTCTACTCATTTACCTTTGCTTTATCTTTTGTTTTTTTATAGGACAACTTATAATGATTTATTATTAATTTCATTAATCTTATGCTGTCCAAAATCTACTTTTATAGAAATTTTATTTGTTTAGTTTTCAACTACATCATTTCCATTGATTCATTTTCTAAAATTTTCTTTTATTTGAAATGCTCATTTAGGATTTCACTCTCATTAGATTTACTATTTAACCTTTATGTCATGTATTTCCCTGCAGTTACTGTGACAGCTGCTTTATTTAAACTAAAAGCATGGCATAAGCTGGGACTGTCTCAAGATAGTTTATTTTAACTTGTTTTATCCGATTCTCTGCATGTCTAATATCTCTGTCATTGTTGAAAAGTGGATATTTTAGCCCAACATGGTGTTTCATGCCTATAATCCCAGGAAGTCAGGAGGCTGGGGTAGGAGGATTGCAAATGTGAGGCCAGCCTCTGCACTTTGGAGAGAACCTATCTCTAAAAATTAACAAAAAAGAGCTGGGTATGTAGTTCAGAGGTAAAGCACCCTGGGCTGGGATTCAATCCCCAGTACTGCTCCCTCAAAGAGGGAGGGCAGGTGGAGTATAGGACATTTTAGGGAATATATAATAAAACTTCCCACCATTGTTTGTAGTTGTTGCTGTTGTCTTGATTGATTATTTGCTTATTTATTTATCAACTTGTCTGCTCTAATTCTATGGAGCCTGTCTACTCCATAATAAACAGCTACTTATATTTCTTTTCAGTTTCGCTTTTTATATTTTTATATCTCTTTATATGTGTATATTGTGAGGGTGTGTGTATGTGTGTGTTGTGGTGTGCATGTGCGTGTGTGTGTGTGTGTGTGTGTGTGTGTATGTTTGTGCATGTGCTTCTTTGTGTGTTTTAAGCCTGCTTTTTTCTAGGGGCAACTTTTGTATCAGCTTTGCCTAGGGATCATTTTGAGAAGCTTATATCTTTGGTCCTTTTATAGTTTATAGTTTCATTTTTCTTTAACATTCATCAACATTAGGAAACTTCAAGCGCTTTTACACAAAGATTAATAAAAGCTTTGAGAATTCAGATAACATTCTATAAAAATATTTGTTGAAGTTTTACTTTCTTAAATGACATAGATCTACTTTGATTTTTAACAATAGTAGCTTGACACTGTATATGCATTTAATGCAATAATGAGATAATGATATGTTTGAAGGATAGAGGACAATTCAGTTGGTTTAATGGCCTTTCATTATTGATCTATTCTTCTTTCTGTCTCTACAGGTGTTTCATCCCATCACTTATCTTTGTACATACCAAGATCAGGAGGCAGTGGAAAGCTGGTGTGTAGAAGGTGCAGAACTCTAACTAAGGCCTTGTTTCCCTGATTCAATTCGAAGTCCGTTTGTATTTCAATATGTGTGATATGTGGGCATGTTTTTCAAAGAAAATTAGTTAACAGCAGAAACCTCAAAGGCGTGATTGCCATCAGAGTCCTGTGAAGGAAAAGTAGATGCAAAATCTGCTGGTTAGGGAAGAACCAAGCTGTCAAAACTACCTCATATGAGGCTACCTCAAAGCATATTCAAGACATCCTGATGCACAGTTCTCACACAAAAGGGAGGAAGAGTGTGCACTTCAACTTTTTAAGTACTGCAGGTGAGTCTTATAAGTATCAAAGTTTAAGAACAAGTGGCATAATTAATTTTTTCTGGTTAATGTCAGCGTCACTTGAATTTAAATACTTGCTAAAAATGTAATTTCCATGTCCGGCAAAGAGTCATTGGATAAGGATTGTCCTTAAAATGACGTTTTAACATGGTTTTTGGGTTAAATTAAGGCAAATGGTGTTTTTAAGTGACTAGTATAAATGATGATTATCCACTTTGTCTTGGTGGTTATTTCTATAATTTCCAATCTTTGGAATAAACTTGCCCAAATCTATGATCTATGTGCTTTGTGATCTATTGTCCACCCCACTGGCAATTCTTGGTCAAAGCCTTCAAATAATGGGCACACAGATGTTTAGTAGCAGACTGATGGGGGACTGATGCCATTAATTTGTGCCCACATTTTAAAAAAAATATCATATAATGTTGCATCTGTCTGGCTAGGCCTCAACCTGTGGGATCTTTGTCCCTTCGGGAAGGGGTAAGGCAGATGGGGTAACCAGCGCCCCTGGGAGAGCAGGTTCTAGACACAGTCTCAAAATTTATTAAGGAAATACAGCACGTTTATAGAAGAAGGGAGTCCCAGAACAAAGAACCGGTAGTATAACATGATAGTCTATAAGGATGGTCCAATTAGTAGTCACACAGTTTACCAAAGGGAGGAGGGAGAGAGAAGGACGAAGGAAGCTAACCTGGGGCAATGGCCATCAGCGGGTCAGGTCACTTGGGGGTTTTCTCCACAAGCATGAACAATCCTGAGTGTTCAATTCAAGGATTATACCTTCCCACAGTCTAGGGAGCATATACCTCAGTGGCTTCTTTCTACATCCCCACAATATTAAGTAGGTATGAAATTGATTAAATTATAGGCAGTAGGAGATATGAGTTGTCTACTAGTGCAGTGTTTTTAATGGCTTGAATTTCCAAGCACCTTTTTTTTATTGGCTCAGAAATATCCTTGATTCCATAGCAGACCTGATTTAATTGAGTTCCTAATGCATAGTAACTACATTGCACACAAAAATCCTCTTTGTATATAATCCATATATATCTACACCTACTGAGCACACTCCATGTGGTTTAGAACTAACCCCAGTGGCAATGATTCAAAAAATCATAAGATCTTTGCTTTCATGAGAATTTGTTTGGAAGAGTTGTATTTTATCTTGGGTAAGATAATTCTGTTCATTTTGTGAAGCAGTAGCCATGCAACCAGTAAGGAAAATGCCCTAAATTTCATATGACAAAGAATCACACTCTGATTCTGAGAGGGTTTCCCTAATAAGCAAAACCATGTGAGAAATTTTTCTGTTTGAATGTTTAAATATGAGACATAGAATGTTCATACCATGATAAACTTCCCTATGAATTTCTGGTTCTTTGGATCAGAAAAATTTTGTACAATAGAATTTTCTACCATTTTCTGAGGAAGATTAACAACCTATAAGTTAAAGTAGTTAAATTTTCAATGTTCTGTTGTCAGTAAGAATAATTGTATATCCTCAGAAAATGGAAACAATGTTTTCTAAAAGTGCATTAGTTTAACTTATGATCTAATTGTATTATACCTCAGTTCAGAAATGCTATGTCCACTATAATTACAAGGAATGATAAATCTGAATGTACATGAAAAGTTATTGTAATTTTAATTAAGAAAGATGATATTAAATAGAAAATGTATTTACAAGGTTTCTGAACAAAAGACACTTTGTGGATATTTAAGCAAAGTGCTTTTACCTTCTTCATGACTGAAGTATAATAATAAATGGCTTAAGTGATCAAAGTCACTGAATTATGTGGAAGTTCTTCCTGTATTCCGCACATACTTGGGGGGTTTCTAAATGTAACTCACTTCCTAAGGGAAACTGAATAAATCTATATTAAAACAAGTCTGAAAAAGTACTAGTATTATTAAGACCAAGTCTGAAAAGTACTAGTGTAGAATAGAAATACAAATTAACAAACATAATACTACTTTTATTATAAAAATATTTCACATGAACCAAGGTAACAATGAGAATGTATTTCAATGAAAGAGTTTTTCACATGGGAGATAAATGACCCTATAGGGTCAACCTGACCAGAAGAATAAATCTAGATACAACACAACCTCTGAGATTGTTCTTATTTTCTAAAATGCAGGAAAATCTTCTATTCCATTTCTATGGAAACAGAGAACAGAAAAGAAACAGAAAAAAACTATGAAAGGATGTTATAAAGCTAAGTGTAGCTAGTAGTAGGGATAGTATTGTCCAGATGATAGAATTTTGCATCATCAGTATTAAAAATCGGGGGGGGGGGGAGCTTTATTTTCTAGGTTAGGATTTTCAAGGAGATTGTACCAGGTTGATAGTAATCTCTGGCTACTAACAATTAGAAGCAGAAGAATTGCACCCCCACCCCCGTTCCCCATTTTCTCTCTTAGAATAAGACTTTCCAAATGAAAGATCTCATCTATCTACTGCACTGAAATAAAAAGTATGATGCAACACCACAGGAAAGAAAACCAGCATTCATGAGGGTAAGCAACATAGCACACAGCAGATGGAGACTGCAAAGGACTATAGTAATTGGTTCTAAAAAGTGAAATGTAAGCATGATATATTTTAAAAAATATTTAAAATTGCTTTTCAGCAACACTGTTGCTTACTCTAAATCTATTATAATCAGGACTGTGTACTATGAAAGACTTTCAAATAGCTCAGTGGAACAGCATAGAAGTCCCCAAATAGATCTTTGACAAAGGATTGAAGATATTATATTGGCCTATTAAAGAAATAGTTCTGAAACAACTAGACATTTGAAAATAAATAAATAAATAAATAAATAAATAAATAGTAACTGAAGGAAGCCAGTTTGATTTTAGGGAAAAGGCAAAACTATGAAGATTGCAAAAATATCTGTGTTTGACAGAAGTTGGGGCCAGAGAGAGTTGAATAGGTGGTCTGTGGGGACCTTTTAGTACACTGAACCTGTTCATATGGTACTGTAATGTTAGATGTATGTTATCACAATTTTGCCAAAATACAGAAAATGAACACTAAGAAAAGATCCTATGATAAACTATGGGGTTTGCTAATGATATTTCAGTGTAGGTCCATTGATTCTAACAAATGTACCACTGTGGTGAGGGATGTTGATAGGAAAGTTACATGTGTGCTGTTGGGGGAAGAAAAGGGGATACACAGGAACTCTGTACTTTATACAGCTATACTGTGATGTGATTCTAAAACTGATCTAAAATTAAAATATATAAAAAACTGTCCATTGAAAATGATTTCTGCTATTAAACTCTTGAGAAAAAACACTAATAAAATCATTTTCAAGGCTGTGGCTGTGGTTCAGTAGTAGAGCACTTGCATGCATGTATGAGGCACTGGGTTCAATTCTCAGTACCACATATAAATAAAGAAGTAACATAAAGTTCCATTGACAACTAAAAAAATATTTTTAAGAAATCATGTTCTAATCCTGGCTACTCAGGATGCTGATGCAGGAAGATTATAAATTAAAGGCCATCCTAGGCAATTTAGCAAGATCCTGTCACAAAATAAAAATAAAAAGGAGTGGAGGTGTTTAAAAAAAAAAATCATGTTCTCCACGGACCAGCTGATGAGGTAAGGACTAGAATCAGGTTCTAGAGGCACAGTGCTGGGCTTGTAAACTGGTTAAATTGACAACATGTTGGGGTCAATGGTTAAACACTTGTCTATCCTGTGTGAGGCCCTGGATTTGATTCCCAGAACCAACAAAATATAAAATAAATTAAAATATGACTTGTCATTTGTTTTTATTTGTAATGGTTACTAATATTGGCAGTAAATTCTTGTTCTATTTTAAATAATTCTAATCCATAAAACTCTTTTTTTCTGTTTAAAAAAAAAATAAGGATCCTTGACATGAAAATATAAAAAAATTACAACTTAAAAAAATAATTATGAGTACATTTGTATCCAAAATATTTGTGATTTATTAATAAGGTCTTTAAATTTTTTATCTTCAAGTCATGATCATTGAATGAAATTCTGCTGTGAAATCATGCTTTCTGATCATGAAATATTTCTGTAATAGAGCAATAAAATAGCTTATTAAGATCATCTCCAGCTTGAGGGAAAAAATCATAAAACTGGTTCCTCTGCCACTTTTTCCACATACATCCTTTGACTCTGCAAAATGAATTGTCTTCTTCAGGCTACTGGGTTATTCTTAAAAATAGTATTTTAAAACCCAGCTATCCCATTCCTTGGCCTGTATCCAAAGGACTTAAAATCAGCATACTACAGTGACTCAGCTACATCAATGTTTATAGCAGCTCAGTTCACAATAGCTAGATTGTGGAACCAACCTAGATACCCTTCAATAGATGAATGGATAAAGAAACTGTGGTATATATACACAATGGAATATTATTCAGCCATAAAGAACAAAATTATGGCATTTGCAGATAAGTAGATGGAGTTGGAGATTATCATGCTAAGTGAAATAAGCAGTCTCAAAAAAACACCAGCTGGGCACGGTGATGCACGCCTGTAACCCCAACACTTGGGAGGCTGAGGCAGGAGGATCTTGAGTTCAAAGCCAGCCTCAGCAACTTAGCGAGGCCCTAAGCAACTCAGTGAGACCCTGTCTCTAAATAAAAATACAAAATAGGGCTGGGGATGTGGCTCAGTGGTGGAGTGCCCCTAAGTTCAATCCCCAGTACCCCACCCCTCCAAAAAAAGGAAAAAAAA
Organism: Glaucomys volans; assembly: GCA_020662805.1. Taxonomy (NCBI): domain Eukaryota; kingdom Metazoa; phylum Chordata; class Mammalia; order Rodentia; family Sciuridae; genus Glaucomys; species Glaucomys volans. The sequence goes on from JAJEJO010002172.1 coordinate 362,192, forward strand.
ACAAAGGACGAATGATTTCTCTGATAAGTGGATGATGATACATAATGGGGGTGGGGAGGCAAGAATGGAGGAAGGATGGATTGTATAGAGGAAAATGAGGGGTGGGGAGGGGGTGGAGGAAGGAAAGATAATAGAAGGAGACAAACATCATTACCTATGTACATGTATAATTACACAAATGGTGTGACTCTACTTCGTGTACAACCAGAGAAATGAAAATTGCATCCCATTTGTGTACAATGAATTAAAAAAAAACTTCATTACATTATTTACTTATATTTACTGATAGTCTATCAAGTGGCAGACATAGTGAAAATTACTACAATATGAAGCTATTCCACAGCTGCAGTTCTTGCATCCCTTGCCTTCTCAGTTTGTTGGGCAGGGTAATCAACAATTTATTAGGTATAAGTGCATTTTAAGATAAATGAAATTGTTATCACAGAAGAGGACTTACTTAACTGAGCTTGGAGGTAGCAATTAGATCCAGGAAAATATTTCTGGAGGAAATGACTAAATTAGATATGAAGGAGTTTATCTTGTGGAGCAGAATGTAATGAGAGTGAAGAAAGATAATGCAAAGGAAAAAATAGACTTTCCCTGTACATCTTCCATTTACATGGAAAACCTAGAAAGGTTGGGTACATGACCATGATCTCATAGTTGAAGTAATAGCCAGGATGTTAAACCTGGACAATCTAGTTCTGATGTTTTTACTATTACCATTGCCAAATTACTTTCAGTGAAAAACTGTGAGAGAATTGTAATACAGAATAGCATATCTATATGCTCATTGAGTTATATAAATATTACAATAACCCTGAATCCATAGTAGCATTTGTTGCCCTTCTCGTTACAAATAAATTCTGTTCAAATTACTCTTCTGCTTTAGTTATTTCAACATATTACAAACAGATGTGTCTAAAACTATTCATTGTTTAATTTAATCTTTGTGTGGTATTCATTGTTCAAAAATTACCTTATCTACGATGAGAATTGCTTATAGGTATTCACATTCATCAGCAGGAGATTTAACGATAAGTGCACCAGATGGCTTGCTCTTGTTTCAACAGAACAGGGTTCAGAAATGAACAATTGGGGGAGCTAGTTATCCTCCTACACTTTGTATGCTGTGACTGTAAGAGCCATTGTTCCCTGAGGTGCTTTTGACCTCTGTACAGATTCTTGAAATTCCAAACTCCAAATCCCTTCTGAGAGGAATCCTCAATCTGTCAAGAAGTCTGAATTACAACCGATCTATATGATATAATTTCCAGCCTTAGTTATTATTTATCTTAACATAATAACTGAAAATAAATTTTATTTTCCTAGAAATCCTGAAATATGTACAATTTCTCTACACTCTTCTAGAAGTCTTATAGTATTTACATCTCTTGTAAATAGTAGGATTCCCATTGACCTTTTACCTTCTGCTTCTATTTCTGAATTTAAACTATAAAGTATCTTTCTTCCTCTTTTTGAATGTAGCCTTCTTTTCCAGTTTCACAAGTTGATCAGAGCTAAGCACTCTTTCAATCAGAATTATTCAGAGACAAAATGAATAGTATCAATCAATAGATAGATGAGAGAATATCATCTCTCAACTCTCATAGTTATGGAGATTGTGAAGTCCAAGAAAAGAGTGCCTGAAAGCTGAAGGCCATAGAATGCTGGTAGTATGGTAGGTTCCACTCTGAAGGCCTTAGAACTAGGGGAGTTGAATTGATTTTTAGTTTGACAGTGAGGGATCAAGGACCTGGGAGCCAACTTGTGTAAGTCCTAGAGTTTAAAGACCGGAGATCCTGGATTACTGATATCCATGGACTGAGGAGAAGTGTATATGCCAACTTCAGTAGAGAGAGGAAATCTCCTTTTTGTTCTATCTGCTCCCCAATGGATTAGATGGTGCTGGCTCATGTTGAGTTTCATATGCCAATTTCTCCCAGATACACCAAGATCAGAAGGTATTTTGGAAAGACCCAAAAAGAATCCATTACTAGTTCTCTATGTAGTCCTATATCCAGTCAAGTTAACCCCTAAAGTAAACATTACACATCCTTTCACATTTTTTCCCAATTATGCTTTTACTTGATAAAGATAATTTTAATATTTTCCTACATATAGGATGATAATCCATTGTTGGTTATCATGGGCAGAATTATGTCCATTCCCCTCATTCCAAGTTCATATGTTGAAGTACTCATACCCAGTACCTCATATTGCAACTATATTTGGAAATAGGGCTTTTAAGAAGGAAATTAACTTAAAATGTAGTCAACAAGTTAGGGCCCTATTCCAATATGACCAGTATTTATAGAAGAAGTAGAAAATAGAACACAGACAGACCCAGAGGAAAGACTAAGTAAAGGCATACAGAGAATGTAGTCATCTTGCATGCCAAGGAGAGAGGGGTCAGAAGAAACCAATCCTGCTGAAATTTGATCTCAGAAGTATGGACTCCAGAATTGTGAGAAAATAAATACTTGATGTTTCAGTCACACAATCAGTGGCACTTCACTATGGCAGTTCCACACATATCAACATGGTGGCCTTGTCTCAACATCTGTCAAATCACTGTATCTGTAGTGGCAATCTTATTTTTCAGGGTCTTATTATTTCCCTCACAAAGATAAAAGATGAAAAGCACCTAAAAATAGGAAAAATGAAAGTTAAATTTTCTCATTCATAGATCTCTGTTGCTCTTCTTTGATTAATACCTTCAACAATTAGTGTTCATCAAAATTAGGGAAAAAATGATCCTTAATGCAGTTGTTTTTGAGCAATGCCATTGATAAGCTAGTAGTTTAGGTATATTCACTGTGATGTCACCATGTGTTTGGAGTCCCTTGACACCTGCAAAACAGACCCTTCATTTGTAGTTCCTAATGTGTTGTTTGAGGAGTTCCATGGATACCTCTCACAAGTGTCTTGTAAATGTCATAGTCTAGAGAAGTCATGTAGGTTGGGAAAGGGGAAGGTGGAAAAGAAAATTAGGTCCATGGGGACACTGGTGCCAACATTTCATACAGAGTCTATAACTTGCAGAGTTCTGTAATTCTTATGGTTACATTGCACTATGTATGAAAAGTTACTGTTATTTATACACTGATATGGGGAAAGAAAACCAGAGATCTTAATAATTAAATAAAATGTATGGAAAGGTCCATCATTGGGATTTTAATTGGAATTGCATTGAATTTGTATAGCATTTTTGGAAGTATGGCCATTTTGACAATATTAATTCTGCCTATCCAAGAACATGGGAGATCTTTCCATCTTCTCAGATGCTCTTTAACTTCTTTCTTTAGCGTTCTGTAGTTCTCAGTGTAGAGGTCTTTCACATCTTTTGTTAGATTGATTCCCAAGTATTTTATTTTTTTTGAGGTTAGTGTGAATGGGGTAATTTTCCTAATTTCTCTCTCAGAGGATGCATCACTTACAAATAAAAATGCATTAGATTTATGAGCATTAATTTTAAATCCTGCTACTTTGCTAAATTCATTAATGAGTTCCAGTAGTTTTCTGGTGGAATTCTTAGGATCTTCTAGATAGAGAATCATGTCATCAGCAAATAGGGATAGTTTGATCTCTTCTTTTCCTATTCGTATTCCTCTAATTTCTTTGGTCTGTCTAATTGCTCTGGCTAGAGTTTCAAGAACAATGTTGAATAGTAGTGGCGAAAGAGGGCATCCCTGCCTTGTTCCAGTTCTCAGGGGGAATGCTTTCAATTTTTCTCCATTTAGAATGATGTTAGGACCTTATAGAAATAGAGCAAGCAATCATGAAATTCATATGGAGGAATAAGAGACCCAGAATTGCTAAAGCAATCCTTAGCAAGAAGAGCGAAGCAGGGGGTTTCACAATACCAGACCTCCAACTATACTACAGAGCAATAGTGACAAAAACAGCATGGTATTGGTACCAAAATAGGCAGGTAGATCAATGGTACAGAATAGAGGACACAGAGACAAACCCAAATAAGTACAGGTATCTCATACTTGACAAAGGAGGCAAAAACATGCAATGGAGAAAAGACAGCCTCTTCAACAAATGGTGCTGGGAAAACTGGAAATCCATATGCAGCAAAATGAAACTAAACCCATATCTCTCACCCTGCACAAATCTCAACTCAAAGTGGATCAAGGACCTAGAAATCAGACCAGAGACTCTGCACCTAATAGAAGAGAAAATAGGTCCAAATCTTCATCATGTTGGCCTAGGACCAGATTTCCTTAACATGACTCCCAAAGCGCAAGAAATAAAAGCACGAATCAATGATTGGGATAGAGTCAAACTAAAAAGCTTCTTCTCAGCAAAGGAAACAATCAGCAATGTGAAGAGAGAGCCTTCAGAGTGGGAGAAAATCTTTGCCACACACACTTCGGACAGAGCACTAATCTCCAGAATCTACCAAGTACTCAAAAATCTTTACACCACGAACACCAATAACCCAATCAATAAATGGGCCAAGGAAATGAACAGACACTTTACAGAGGAAGATCTACAAGCAATCAACAGATTTATGAAAAAATGTTCAACATCACTCATTATAAGAGAAATGCAAATCAAAACCACCTTAAGATTTCATCTTACCCCAATTAGAATGTCTTTTATCAAGAACACAGGCAACAACAGGTGTTGGCGAGGATGTGGGGAAAAGGGTACACTCATACATTGCTGGTGGGAGTGCAAGTTGGTGCAGCCACTCTGGAAAGCAGTGTGGAGATTCCTTAGAAAACTTGGAATGGATCCACCATTTGACCCTGCTATCCCACTCCTTGGCTTATACCCAAAGGACTTAAAATCAGATTGCCTCAGTGATGCAGCCACATCAATGTTCATAGCTGCTCAATTCACAATAGCTAGATTATGGAATCAACCTAGATGCCCTTCAGTAGATGAATGGATAAAGAAACTGTGGTATATATACACAATGGAATATTACTCAGCCATAAAGAAGAATAAAATTATGGTATTTGTAGGTAAATGGATGATGTTGGAAACTCTTATGCTAAGTGAGATCAGCCAATCCCCAAAATCCAAAAGCCGAATGGTCTCTCTGATATATGAATGATGATGCATAATGTGGGGGGGGAAAGATGGCAAGAATGGAGGAAAGATAGCTAGCATAGAGGGAAGGGAGGGGTGGGGGTGGGTGGGGGGGTAAAATTAATAACAGAATGTGTGACAGATACCATTGCCCTGTGTACATGCATGAATGCACAGATGGTGTGACTCTACTTTGTGTACAACCAGTGAAACAATAGCTGTACTCCATTTGTGTTCAATGAATCAATAATAAAAGAATAAAAAAAAAAGTATGGAAAGTCTAATTCTTAACTATTTTCCTACTGAAGTTGCCATTTAGTATTGCAATTAATAATGTAAAATATATCCTAAATTTGGAAATTAATCAAATGTGTTAGAATTCAGATATTTATACAAGTCACGTTTTTATTTAAGCACAAATAATACAAAAACAAATACATTACTTTACACTTAAGTATTTTGTATAATTGTACAATTGTACTCTATTTTAAATGGAGTATTATACAATAATAATGCATTGACAGAACACTAATGTAAGTAGCTAATTATCAAGACATCTTGTTAACACACTATTCAGAAGGAAGACTGACTTTTTACTTTAGATAAAAAGTATGAATTTTAGGATTTGGAAATTATTGTATAGTAGCACATAAAATATTTCTAATGTCATCTACATATTTATTTATTTGTTCTGCTTAAAGTAAGAAATAGGTTTTAATGTTTCATGTAATGAAAAGAGAAATAAGCATTCTTATTAAATAAAATTTAGAAGTATCAAAAATTTGTGTAGGTAAAGGTAAGCCAAATTTTATATCACTGATTATTTAATATATTAAAAAGGAAAAAAAAGTTTAAAGGAAAATATGTACTAAGCAGTTTCTATTTAGCAGATAATTTACAAAGTTCCAATGAGTCTCAATTCAATTACTTCTAAGAACAAATAGTGTAGATAGTCATTATTATTATCTTCATCTTTTAAAATGAGGTAGTGAATGGACAGATGAGTGTAGTGTTTTGCTCAAAATTACTAAGTATTAAAGAGTTCAAAATAATAATTTGTCCTCATGATTTATGCTAAACTTCCCTTGTAATAATAAGATACATATGAACACACACACACACACACACACGTATCCTGTGATCACTGTACCACGTGGAAATGTGTTTACATACAAACACATATATGGATGCACACACACACACACACACACATATACACTTACATACATTGCTTATACACACAAACACACACACACACACCACTCTTTTGTACACTTAAAAATGTTCAAGATGTTAAATTTGTGTTTGTTTTTTTTTTCCCAGTAGAAGATAGTGTTCATTCAGATTAGCCAAGAACAGTAGCAGAATATAATTAATTTGGAAGATACTCAATACGGTGGTTTTTTTCAGCATGATATAATGTCACTAAGATTAATAAAAATATTAGTCATACTAGACTTTCCCTGTATGTAATAATTATGCTTTCTGAAAATCTTGATGTTCCACAAACTCCAAAAAGATGTAGACTGAGTAGTTGTTTGCATGTCAGTTCATTGATCATTACTAGTGGTTGGTATCTGCATAGAAAAACCAGTGAGTATTTTGGCATAATTCGTTCAATTTACTTATTATATATTTTTAAATTTGTCAACACATTAGAATGCATTTTGACACATCATACATAAATGGAGTATAACTTCTAATTCTTCTGGTTGTACATGATGTAGAATCACGCCAGTTATATAGTCATATATGCTCATAGGGTAATAATGCTTGATTCATTCTATTATCCTTCTTGTGTGTGTGTGTATATATATATATATATCTCACATTTTCTTTATCCATTCATCTGTTGAGTGGGCACCGAGGTTGGTTCCATAGTTTAGCTATTGTGAATTGAGCTCTTCTAAACATTGATGTAGCTGCATCACTGTAATATGCTGATTTTAAGTCCTTTTGTTATAAATTAAGTGGGATATCTGGGTCTAATGGTTCTATTCCATGTTTTCTGAGGAATCTCTACACTGATTTCCAGAGTGGTCGCACCAATTTGCAGTCCCACTATCAATGTATGAGTTTGCCATTTTCCCCACATCCTTGTGAACATTTATTGATACTTGTATTTTTGATAATTGCCATTCTGACTGAGGTGAGATGAAATCTTAGTTTTGAATTACATTTCTCTAATTGCTAGAGGTGCTGAACATTTTTAAATATATTTTTGACCATTCCTGTTTCTTCTTGTGTGAAGTGTCTGTTCAATTCCTTAGCCCATTAATTCATTGGGTTATTTGGTTTTTTTGGTGTTAAGTTTTTTCACTATAAAATGGAGCAAAATTGAAAGCATTCCTCTAAAAACTGGAACAAGACGAGGATGCCCTCTTTTACGGTTTCTATTCAACATAGTTCTGGAAACTCTAGCCAGAACAATTAAGTGAAAGTACAGGGATATGAATAGGAAAAGAAGAATTCAAACTATCACTATTTGACAATGACATGATTCTATATTTAGAAGATTCAAAAAATTCCACCAGAAAACTTGTGGAACTAATAAATGAATTCAGCAAAGTAGCAGGATATAAAATCAAAACCCATAAATCAAAAAATTCCTATACATCAGTGATGAATTCACTGAAAAAGAAATTAGGAAAACTATCTCATTCCCAATAGCCTCAAAACAACAACAATAACAGCAAAAACAACTTGGGAATCAATCTAACAAAAGGGTTGAAAGACCTCTATAATGAAAACCACAGAACACTAAAAATGAAATTGAAGAAAACCTTAGACTATGGAAAGATTTTCCATGCTCTTGAATAAACAAAATTAATATTGTCAAAATGGTTGTACTACCAAAAGCATACAGAAGTGTAGAAGCTCTGGAATGAAGACATTTCTAGTACTTCTGAATTACTATGGACCAAGCAAACTATGGCATAAAAATAGAAATATAAATTCAGAAAATTAAAAGATGTCTCTGGTCAAGATTTCCTGGACCTCATTCAATTTAAGTTTACATATATTCTTTTGTGATATACAAGTTCTAACAAACAGTTTAGGAAATTTCAATAGTTACTCTAAAACTGAGATGTTTTATAAGAGAGAGTTGACAGGCCATTATGATTGACTGATTTCAGAAAGTGGGTGAAATGGGAATGGCAGTTTGTCCATTTATTAGCTTCAATAAAACGCCTACAGGTAATAAATGTGATTTTTCCAATAATGACATTTAAAAGAATAAGGATGAATAATTCATAGTACCAGATACCTGAGGAAACAGAAATGCGTTGGATAAAAGGGATAGATGTTATGTCTATTACATAACTGTACTATTATTGCATCAGTAAATGCACATCCAGGCTTATTTTGTAGTTTTGGAAAAGCTATTTTACTTCCATTTTACATGTGAATTGACTGTAAGGTACTAATGTGTTTCTAGGCAATAGAAAATACTTAGTATTTTGTTATTGTGGAAAATTGAGAAAAGCTATAGAATTATCATGAGTGGGATATTAAAGCAGATAGTTTGTCTACAGTTTGTGTTACATGTGGCCTTAGAATAATATTACAACTTCTTAGCAGAACATCTAAGTGATTTTAAACTTAATCTACGTAGATAAGTAACCTCATGTGTTTACACTCTGCTTTGTCTATCCTCTTCAAGATTACAGTGTCAACCTTCCCTCCTAAGAGGGCCTTCTCCCCTTTCTTCTTGTAGTAATCCATATGTTTTGGTTCTAGGTTTCATTGTGATTAGTTTTATTAATTTACATGTTTGATATAAATTCTATAAATACAAGGAAAATAATTTTATTTTTAGACTCAGCATTTAGGCCAAACTTGAAAATGTTTGAGAGTTTAATTTGACATATAATTGAACTAGTATATGCAGTGATTAAGGTGATTAAACTACAGTTAATTAAACATGCAACATAGCCCTAGTCTGAGCTTAAATATCACGTGTTTTTAAGTTCAGGTGTGGATGGACATGTTATGGGTTGGGCATATTATGGGTTGGGCTATCACCCATCTGCTTGATAAAGATTGAAGGAGCAACAGTGCTTTCATTAACTTGGTAAATACTGAGCCCAAACACAGTGTGTATCCTAAAATGAAGAAAGCAACAAAGGATTTTGTCATCACGAAGCTTACACTCCCATTTTCTTCCTCTGTAGAAAATAAAAAATACTTTAAAAAAAGGTAAATTATTGTATATTACAATGAAGTTAGTACTAGCACAAAATAAAATGAAACAAGGCAGAAAGTTGAGAAGGAGGAGTTATGGGGAAGATTTTGTGAAGGAGAATTTCATTTCTTTTTCATTTCTTTCTTTTTTTTTTTTTTTTTTTTTTTTTTGTTTTTTTTTTTGTTGTTGTTGTTGTTTTGCAGGGGAATACTTAGGATTGAACTCAGGGGCACTCAACCACTGAGTCACATCCCAGCTGTATTTCGTATTTTATTTTGAGACAGGGTCTCACTGAGCTGCTTAGCACCTCGCTGCTGCTGAGGCTGGCTATGAACTCAAAATCCTCCTGCCTCAGCCTCCTGAGTCCATGGGTGTGCTTCTTTTTCAATAAATTTAGTCACACTAATTGATGACTCAGAAAGTAAAATTATTTACTTAATTATAATATTCTCAGTGTACTTGTTGGGAGGAGGAAGAAGGAAGGTAAAATGTCATATAGAGAAATCTCAAAGTTAAAGAATCTGTAGTTGAGTTATATTATTTATAATTGAAAAAGGATCTCTTACATTAGAAAGATATCCCATGTGTACTCTAAGAAAGATTGAGGTCTCCCTTTAAAACGTTGCAAATAATTTCTCAAAAGGTAGAACAAAATAGAAAAATAAAGAACATTAAATATTCTTTTAAAAAGCTAAGTGAAATACCCTAAAATATGAGGTATTGGTGGTTTCAAGGTTGCAAAATAAGTTTATTGCATAGCAAAAATTTGTAATAATGATCAGATAAAAATATAATCATTAAAATCTACATTTTGAATAACAGAGAAAGGGAAATGTAAAATTGTCAAATTACCATGTGTACTTGTGGAATACATAAATAAAATTTATATATTTTATTATAAATTTTTATAAATTTACATAATTCATAAAAATTAATATAAATAAGTTTTCAGCCATCATGGTCTAAAGTACACAGTTATATTTAATGAAGAAGTACATTTGTACAGCAAATTGACAGAATCAAAAATCATAGATTAGTAGCAATGAAAAAGAGCATATGAATATTGTCTGATATTTATTCTAGAAAGGCAGACTTTATTCATATATTTTACTCATTATTAATATTATTAAAAAACAAGATGTGAACCTACAGCTGTGCTGAACATCCTCTTAAAATATGATTTTTTTTCATTTTCATTTTCAAAAAATGTCAATGACTTGATGATAGACAACAAATCAAAATCGATCAACTGCCACAGTTTTATCAAATGTTCCTTTAACTAACCCATCAGTGCCTCTCTTTTTATCAAATGAAATATGATACTGTTCCCAGAGATGAACAAAATAAAGATAAGAAATCATTCTTAAAATTACATGAGGCAGCATTAAAGTGAAGAATGTTGCTGCTGCTGATTCCATGTGGGGACGATTTTTCAAGAAGGCGAGAGTGTTTGATTATATCATAAATGTGTGCTTTTCTTGTTATTTTATGAATAAAAAATCAGTTGCATGGCAAAGAAGAAAGTTGTGTGTTTAAGAAACAGGTCAGACCTTGGAAATTATGAAAATCAATTCTGTGAACGCAGTTACCTGGCCTTTGATCTGCTTCTGCCCTCCATAGGCTCTCAGTATGACAAGGGACTAGTGAAAGAGAAGGAACATTTTTAATGACAATTATAAAATTAATTCTAGAAAAAAAAGCCATTTTGGATGTTTTTAAAAAATCTGCTCTAGAATATTAAACATTTATAGTTAATGTATTTAAAATAATACCACGATTACCCATGTGTTCAGAATAGGTGGCACATTTCCTCAAAACTAATATGCACAACTAGGGATCATTTTGTCATTTTTACTTATTGGCAGATAACAACTACTCTACTCAATACTACTCCTTTGCTGTGATAAATGACTTATTAATTTTTTCTTATATTCTTTCAGATTTCTTTCATAAATTCTGAACAAAATGATCACTGCAAATTTTAAGTTTTCATATGAGGAAAATTTTGTTGCAGATTTTACCGCACATACCTTAACCTATATGAATGTACAACAAGCTGTCAATATTAGCTTTTAGCTCTCTAATTTTAAGAATTATTGTTCTACATCTCACAGGAGAAAAGGAACTCTAAAACACTATAATATCTTGAGGTTCTTTTCATATATTTATTTCAGATGACTTTCCTTAAAAACTCAGCATAACTGTGGAAAGACAATTCTCCATGTAAAGATCTGACACACACAACTAAATCAAATTTCATCTTGAAAACAATGCATTCTGAAACTTGCTGCTGCAACATGGTAAGGGGTTACTGAGTAATATTTGTGCAATTGAGACATAAATTATGGGGAATTTTACTTTAGTTCCTAGATTTCTAACATCAAGGATGTCTGTCAATACCATCCCAGTTGAGTCTACTTTTACTATCCACTTGAAGACTAAAGAATCTTCCTAATAGACATACCTGTGTCTTTAGTGCACTCATCCATTCAATTTCCACACAGTACATTTACAGAACTATGATTACATCACTTAGTTTAAACTGAGTTAGTTAGTTCCCATTTCCCTTTCATTAAAAATCAGATCACACATGCTCTATAATGACATGAATGACTGAGTAAATTGCCTACCTATGAGCCTCACTTTCCCCATTTCTGTAATTATACCAGTTAAACAGAGGAGTATTAGTTTTTTTTGTAAGTGATACCACTTCTCATATTTTTATATTCTGAGAAGACATTCAAATTACTCTTTAGAATCAAAGAAAAATCAGCATGTCTATCTATTAGTAAATACATTTTCTCTCTTTTGGAAAGAACATGTGCCTATCTATGAGGTACCTATTTTATGGAACACTTAATGACTTCTGTTTTTCAAGGAATCTTCAAACACAGCAAGTATGTCAATGGTTTAAACTGTGAAAAGTTCCATTTTCCTCAGGAAAAAAATTTGAAATGAAAAAATGAGTTAAGATAAAAATGTAAAATATGTGAATCTAAAAATTTTTCCAAATATATCTTTTCTAGAAGAAGGATGGGTTTGATTAGAAACATCATTTTGATTTCTCAAGAAGTTGAATATAAAGTGGGAACAAAAATGTATTTGAATTGATCTAGAGATTTGCCACATTCGATGAATAGGTATAAGTAAGTTTATAAATCATAAATAGCAATAAACTGATATCTAAATTTTAAGACATCAAAATTACCTAAAGTAATGATATCTTCAATTAAAATGCTATTTATTCATATGATAAATAGTCACTTTATAAAATCACACTATGTTCAAATGTTTATACATAATTATATTCTAACTAACTGGCACTAAGGTAACAAGTTATCTCAGGAAGGCCAGAAATTAGGGTCAAGTGGGCATTGCTATTTGACATCACACTGAGTGAAACTGAAGTCAAATTCAGACTCAAGTATCTTTCTGAATGCCAAGGTGATAACTGTTACATATTTGCTATTTATGCATATTTTATTAAGTGCACAATTTTGCAGTGACAAGCAACTAAAACCATAGTACTCTTTTTCATTAGGAGCCTAATTGGTTTTACCTTTACAGAAAAATATACTGTTTTACTCATAAAAACCAATGTATTTAAACTAGTTTTTTTTCTTTCACTCTAAATAGAAAGACTAATAAGAAAACTATGTATTTTAAGCTGTTTCTTAAAATAATCCGTGTCTTAAATATTTGTGTGATTACTCATATTCATTCATTCATTCTTTCTTTCATTCATTCATTACTGGGATGAAACCTAGGACCTCATGCAAGCTAGGTGAGTGCTCTACCACTGAGCTACATTCCCAGCACTTTTCGTTTTTGTTTTTTTTTTATTTTGAGACCAGGGCCTCCCTGAATTATTGAGGCTTGCCTCAAGGCTGTGATCCTCCTGCCTAGCCTCCTGAGCAGCTAGAATTACAGAAATACACCACTGCATCCAGCTAATTACTCATATTTTTGTATGAATGTTTGAATATGGATATAGGTTCAAGTGAAGGGAATGGTATAGAGATGAGTTGGTATGATTTAAGAAAAAAATTTAATGCAAATCCAGCTAGGTGTCTTTAATTAACAAAATAAAATGCATACTTGTGAAACTAATATTTAAAATTACATGTATATACAAGTAAGTACAAGACTACCCATTCAAAAAGAAACAAAAGGTATTAAGATTTTATAGTTAATTTCGAAGAATAACTTCTTTTACATTTTTTAGGAACCTCAGCAATGGGCTTTTTTATTTGATTATTTTTGGTTATGTGTAACAGCAGGATACATTATGACATAATCATAAAAGCATGGAATAGAATTTGCTCTAATTCAGTCTCCAGCACTCCCCTCCTCTGTCCCATGCTCCCCTCTCTCTACTGATCTTTCTGTGATATATATGTGTGTATACATAATTTATGTAATATATACATACATTATATATATTAGTGTATATTAGTATTATATATATATATGTATTTGTGTCTTGTGGATATACCCGATGTTGAGATTGGCTGTGGTATACTTATGTATGTACATATGAAATTTAATCAGATTCATTGCATTGTTCTTCACTTATCTGGTCCCTCCCTCCTCTCAATAACTTTCTTCTATTATACAGATCTTTCCTCTATTTTTGATGGAACTTTGTCTCCCTTTTTTCCTTTCTCTCTTTCTCCCCTCCTCCTTTTCTTGGATTAGCTTCCACATATCAGAGAAAACATTGAACCTCTGACTTTTGAGACAGGCTTATTTCACTTAGCATGATAGTCTCTAGTTCCATACATTTACCAGCAAATGCCATAATATCATTCTTCTTTATGGCTGAGTAATTCTTTGTTGTGAATATATACCACATTTTCTTTATCCATTCATCTGTTGAAGGGCACTAGTTTTGCTACATAGCTTTGCAATAATTCTGCAACTGTAAACATTGATCTGGTCACTTCACTCTAGTATGCTGCCTTTAGATCTTTGGGGTCTATACCAAGGAGTGAGGTAGCTGGGTCATATGATGGTCCCTTTCCTACTTTTTCTGTTCTAATTAGTTATACATGACAGGGGAATGAACTTTAACTCCACATAAATGGAGTATAACTTCTCATTCTGCTGGTTATACATGATGTAGAGTCACACCAGTCTTGTATCAAAGGATAACTTCAGGTCAAAAATTGGTGAACTAACCTGAATAGAGAAACACTAATGGGAGTATAAACATGGCTCACACTCCAGCAAAATTTAAAAAAATAACAATGAGGGTGGCTAGCTAAAAAGTAATAACAGAATTGGTTCTTACTACTCTTTTTACAAAGAGAATGTTCCTAAAGTGTAGGTTTTGTTTTCTACTCTAGCCTGTCTCATCTTATAGAATGGCTTCTTCCAAATTTAATACTCCTTTGCCCTTTTTACAATAAAATCCAGATCTATGAACACACACTCATAAAAAAAAAATCAGGTAGAAACACACCTTTTGCCTAGGCAATTATTTTAAAAATTTCTGAAAGTGTTTTTTCAAATCTAGAAGGACAAAAAATTGAAGTTATTTCTACTGCATCTCCTTCTTACATTTGTTCAGATTAGTGAAGATATTATTAAAGAGAATACAGAAGTTATTTTTACTGTCAGAGAACGACAAATCAGTGAGTACATTTTAGTCTTCAGGATAAAGGAGTGAAGTAAGATTAAAATATTCTACAGAGGAATTATTTTAATGAATTTTCTTGTTTTAAATTATCATCAAATAAAAGAAATAATACAGATAGAGATTATATAGATTGCTATTAACATACAGAGAGACAGGTAATTTGGGGAATTAATGATGTTACCTTATAAGAGCTAATATGAGAATGGAACCCTGTGCTATGCCTGCAGTCCCAGCTAGCTAATCAGGATGAGAGGTATAAGAATGCTTGAACCAGGAGTTTGAGGTCAGGAAGACAACGTGATTTAATGTTACATATCAAATAGGTCTTGGTGTTTGTTTTACTGTAAAAGGCAGGTGATGGATCAATAATAACAAGAACTGAAACCTGTCCAGCAATTTTAATGTTAGTGATGTCACTGATGAACTCCTGAGAGCAGTATGAATTTAAAATGTAGCCTTCACTATAGCTTTGCATTTTACCTTAGTCATATTTAACTATAGGCATAGAATAGTCTCAGATTGGATTTTGGTTTAGTCAACAGAATAAAATGAAGGCAAAAGTGAAAGGGAAGTTAAGGATGTGTGCAAGGTTCTGAGAGGGTTACAGATTTCAGGGATGGATATGTCAAATTAGGTGAACTAGTGCTATAGCACACAATACTAAGAGATAAAGTGACTAAAATAGAAATTATTAGAAGTTGCTAACATATAAGTTATAAACATGAGAGTGTGTGACTGAGGGACTGAAAAAGGAGAGCACAAAATAAGGAAATATCAAAGAACAGAGATGCTAAGATATTTGTGAGATTATTTATGAGATTTAATCAGCACAGAAAACTATAATTGGAATATTGTTGAATGGGGGATAGAGATAATGTTAAAATCTCCCAAAGAACTCTGCTGATGTCAGTATTAGTTTATTCAGTTCTCTACATAGTGCATGCTGTCCTAGGCACTGATGTTTAAAGCAGTCTGTATTTCCCGTGTAGTAATGAACAGAGAAAAACAATGCTGACTTCCACCATATTCTGTTCTGCCATTCACACTACAGGAGTAGAGTTCCTTGACCACAGTTGGCATACAAAAGCAATCAAACACCTCTGTATAAGCAGCTACTTAGGATTTCTCTGACACTTGATGAGGGTCAATTTTTTTTTTTTAAGTGAAATGATTTGCAGAAGATAGTCTGAGATTTTGGTGTTCATGCCTAATAAGCAGTTTCAGTATTGAAGTTAATTCTGGAGTCATGTCTTTGAGGAAGTAAAACCAGACAAAACAAATCACCTTATTGGTTACAGTTCTTTCTTCAAGTTTGAATTACTTTTCAATCTCTCTGCCCTTTTTCACTTTATGTAGTCCTTGGATACTTGTTTTTTGTATTCTGTTCATAACTTTCAAATATAGTCTGTGGGAAAACTAATCTCCAATGATTTTACATCATCTTTACCAGCATCGGAAATGCATGATTACATCATTTAATCAATAAATATTAACTTGCATCTTTGAAAGAAAGAAGTCACAATGTTGAAAAGCCAATCTAGATTTCTTAGAAACAAGTTTCCTGATAATGTAAAAATGTATTCTATCTATGGATAGAAAACTAGACTATGTTTCTAGTAAGATAATATGTTTTCATTGCTGAAAATTATAAATAACCTAAACAATAATCTCTGTCATTTAAGCAATCAATATTTTTTTACACTAGCATTTGTTTTTTATATGCGTGGTTGGAATGCTTTTTCCAAAATACACTTAGATTAAATATTAAATCCATGCTCTTTTTGCTCCTTGTAATATTTCATAGTATTAATAACTAAAGGAAAAGTAAAATTTAAGCATATTATAACCATTTGTATAAAAAAGTAATATAACACTCAAAAGAAAAAAAAAATACCATATATTGAGTAACATTCTATAGTAGCCTCAGTGGGAAAGAGAAAGAAATCATACCCTTTAGGAAGTGAAATCTATTTTTATATGTTGTACCAACATTTGTTCATTTAAAGACATGGAAATCTTGTAATATATTTTGATGGAAATATATTAACCTCTCAATTTAAGTAAAATCAGCCATCATGAATATTAATCATTTAGTTCCTTTTTAAAATCATGCCGAGAGTGTGTACATTTGGTGTGTATACATGTGTGTGTGTGTGCATGGCTGCATATGGAAAAGGAAGTAATTGGTGTTACATCAAAAATGCACAAGTGCACAGCCCAAAGATAAACAGCACAGTGACAAGAGTTGGGTGCTATTCAATGTCATATTTGCCTTGGCTGCAGTATCCCATTAAAATTTATATAAATTATTGTCCAGTTTTACTTCAATAGTTTGAAATAAATTATTTGCACATCTCTTGTGGATTAAGTCATCTCTGTACATGTATATAAATCACGTAGAAAGAAACCAAATTACCCCCCAAATGCTCATAGACCCATATTCTTCATTCATAATAACACACATTTCATCTACAGACATTTAATAGTGGAGTGCAGTTAATATGTTTCAGAGATGACCCTATAACACTCAGGATTATTAACTACAACAAATCTGAACAGCAATTCAAGGCTGCTAGTTTCTTGGCAGTGTAGTAGATCATTTTAATATAAGGTATACCTGATAAGTTTCAGCTGCTCTCTACCTTTAAAGGCTATTTCTTCTGTCCCCTCCCTTTAGGACCAATAAAAAAAAAATGTTAGGGTAACTTAAGTTTTGTGACTCTAGCTCTAGAGTGCTTAAATCTGTCCTGATTCAAATATAACTCAGCTACCTAAATCTAGTCTCCTAGTACATGTTACAAACCCGCAGAGTTACCTTTGGAAAGTTATTATAGCAAAGACTTTTATTTGATAAGTAACTCAGTCATGACTTTGCAGCAATTTTTTCTGTAAGAACTGCTGTAATTGACCTTAACATTGCAGGAGAAATAGAAACAGAAACAAGAAAACAGAAGTCTTTGCAGCATGATGCATCAGTTTTAAGTTGCAGTAAAGAGGGAAATAAAATATGTTTAAATACTTGAATTTCTCAAAACAGGAAAACGAAAGAAGAGGGTTATGGATGCTCACAGTTGGCATTTATAGAATTACTTGAAAATGAGAACGATAAGTAGAATAAAATTAATAAAAGATTTTAAAACATAGTTAATTGAAATTTTATTTATTTATCATTGCTAGGAATAGAATTCAGGACTTTGTTAGGGAAGTGCTCTATCATTGAGCCACACCCACAGCATCTGAAAATATAAATTTAAATATTCCAGGTTTCTATTACTAGCAGAGGGTTTAGTGAAAAGAAGATATATATTGTAACCCAAACATATCACACTTCAAATATAATGGATATTTTAGAAAATCATATCAAATATGAAGAATTCATTATACAATGAGAAAAACGAATTGAAATGTTAACTCAGATACATATAAAACTTAAGGACTCATTCAACACTTAAGTTTCATGATAATGTAGCAACCATGAAGAATCACCAAATACAGGCATAGCATTCTTAGAAAAGTACAAACATGAGACTCCCTCCCATGTCCCCAAATAGCCTTTTCCTTCTGAATTATGACCACTTTTGACTTTGTATGATAGTCAATAATTTTTTAACAGAAATTCTTCTAAAATCCAATTTGTAATTCAATTATTTACTCTACACATGAAGATCAGTTGAGGATCATTATCTTGTTTAGAAAGAGAGGTGTCTATTGCACCCATGAGGTGTTCCCAGTGGAGTTAGATTTTCACTCTTTACATTGCAATCTTTGGTGTAATGTTAGCATGGCAACTACAACACACCGGAGGAACAAAGACATGAGATGACTGACAGGGTCAATAACAGAGCAGAGATAAAAAAGAAAGATGGCTCTTTGCAAAAAGGAAGTGAAAAAGACAATTTAAAATATTCACTTTTCCCTATGTTTCCGCATTACCTTCCTATATGGATAAGGACATTGAAAATAGTAAGGATGCAACTATAAAAATCTGGTCATGTTAAAAAATGTGTACTTATTTTTATATGACAAATAATGAATATGCATTTTATTTGAAAGTTTTCTTCCTTCTTGGTCATAAATATCCCCTTTTTTCTTTTTAAGAACATAGTATTTGTTGTTATAAGGAAAACATACTATTTGGATAAAGAAAAATCCATGGATGAAAATATTTTATTGAGGATGTTAAATTATTGGCAGCAATATACAGAATTGTTTATAATTAATAAGCACTACCTTTAAAAAGGGAGTGGCCATTGTGGAGGTGTACAGTTAAGTCAATCACAGACAAGGTCAGATCATTAAAATCATAAAGCTAATAAGATAAGTAAAAGATAATTACAAGTACACACAGTTAAATACTTCAGATTGAGATGCTAATATTATAATGCTAATGACAGGATATTGTGTAGAAATCCATCTTTCATACATTGCTTATTTTCTAAAATATTCTACAGATACAAATTTTATTATACAAACTTCCAAAATGTGACATGTTAGTCTGGCTATATAGTATACAAACCATATTTTTAAGATGAAAATTTGCCTTTTCAGGTTTTAATAATTCTGAAAATTGTCATGTCTTAAATTGATATTAAAATATGCCTACAGTCATTAGAAAAAAGAACAAGATATGAGAAGGGGTATAATCTTCTCCAGGTGGTAGGAAAAGTCTACACTGAAGTTCAAGCAATAATTATGTGTTTTAAATAGACTTTAAAATCATATTGTTAATGTCTAAAATAGTGTCTGTGCTTTGTTGTCACTAGTTGTTGGTAATTCTAAACAATGTCAGCAATAAAATATTTCTCAATAGCAACAGAGACTGCCCTACTCAAAAAAGTTCCTTTAAATTTTTGTTTTTTATGTATATAATTAAAATTTATTTTAAATTTAATGGATCTATGTTGTTCTGCACCGAACAACAAAGGTCGGGTGTCCTCCCTGGGCCAGCCAGGGGGGAGCACGGGGTCGAGCAGGATGATGAGTGTCAACTGGCCACGAGCTGTTCACGTTCACGGAAGTTGAATGAGTCAATCCTGGGCCACCACCTTGGTGGTATCACGAGTGAGGGGGGCTTTTGCCCCGAGGGGGGTGTTGTTATTACAGTTGCCATTTTAAGGTGTGTCCCTACAGATCTAATAAATCAATTTCTTTCAATGAATGAAATTATAAGCAAAGTAGAAATACAGATGAAATTTCAGTATCAAAAAAGTTGTAATTATATACTACAATATCTTTTTTCCTTTTTCATATAATTCATATATGAGTTCTCTAGTGCTTGAGGTATAAAATTTCTCTATTTTGTAAATACTGTTTGTAATGAGTAAAGAAAGAATTAATTAATTAAACGGTCTCCTAGGTTTCAATATCTCAATTTCTCAAAAGAACTGAATCTGAACTTTAGAACTCTTAGACAACTTTGTATATCAAATTAATTATGAACCAAATAATGCTTTTGCAAAGAATTGCAATGTAGTTAATCATTTTGCTGCAAGGGCCCATATGGGTTGAATTTACAGAAAAATTCTAGCATGTCATTCTACAATGACACTTGTTTGACACACAATGCACCAAAATAACCTGTGAATAAGCAGTCACAATTTCAGTATTTATCTGTATCCCCTGGGATACTCTGTTTTGAGTTGAGAACATTTCATTCACATAAATGTTTAGCATTTGTCACCCTTTTGTTCAAGTATTGTGAAAAATAATGTCCTTTAATAGAAGTAATGTTTAAATATGCTTTTCAAAAGTGATCAAGAAGATTTCAAAAGGTAAATAATATTAAGTGGAAAAAAAAGGTAAAATTTTTCATAAGAAGGAATATTCAGAGTATTTCTACATACCTACTAAGATCATAATATGGACAAATTTAGTCAAATATTGCCTTTCCCCAAATCTTAACACCCCCAACTTCTAGATTCTAACTTGACCAATCAGACTAAAAAAATAAAATAAATTAATGAGCATAGCAGCTTATTATCTCTAAATCTAATCAAGGGTCTCATATGTTTGGTTCAAATATTCAAATATGGTCACAAAAAAACCAACAAAATGGCAAAAAGAAAATTCCATAACTGAAATGAAGTAAACCATCAAATGATTTTTGTAACAGGGTTCTAAAAACCTCTAAATACAATTTTTTTTTTAACCAAAGATCGAACTCAGGGATGCTTAAACACTGAGCCACATAACTAGCCCTTTACATGCTTTTTTATTATTTTTTTAAATTTTGAGACAGAGTCTCACTAAATTTCTGGGGCCTCACTAAGTTGCTGAGACTGGTTTTGAACTTATTATGATCCTCCTGTCTAAGCCTCCCAAGGGACTGGGATTATAGGCATGTGCCACTGCAGTTTAGAAATTATATTACAAGCTTGAATAAAATGCTAAGAAGCAGTTACATGAATGAAATGCTCTCAAATACCTCCAATTATCTCAGGAGATACAAAAAAATAAATATCAAGATTATGATTTGCTTACAGTTAGCCATCACCATGAAAGATTTTTATAAGAATTTATATCATGTAAAGCTGTCATTAGAGAATATTAGTTTTTGTGTTTGTTTTTTGTATCAATGTAAGGATGTAATTAATGTGGACATAAAAATTAATTTACCAACATTTTTAGGTAGGAAAAATAAATCTTATTAAGCATAATTTTGTAAGAAAAAATACCATTATATCATTAGATGAGATAATGTCAGAAAAAAATGAAAAGTTCCTTACTTACATATGTAAACTCTGCTGAATCATATTCTTTTCCTAAATATTGAAATTTTTCTCTAGAACTGTTATTAACATTCTGATTTTTGGTTTTAAGAATTGTATATTTGTTGATTCAAGTATTTTCTCAGCAAATAATTATTCAATGGCTCATATGCACTATATCTGTTATACTCTAATCATGAAAAATAACAAAAAATAAACGACAAAAGAGGTATTCCTCAAGAGCATAGAACTTTAATGTCTTGTAAATCATTAGACAAGTTATTTAAGGCTCACATTGTGCTTTTCATGTATACATTCTAGGAAATCATATTTAAGATTTTTTTTCTTTTAGGGAGGAATAATTCATTGAAGGTATTCAGTGACAAAATATTTGCACCTTAATTATGTACAAAATAGACAAAACTCTATCAATATGCTTTGCCATTACCTTTTAAGAATGATACTTTTGGATACATTTATTTGACAAGCCTTTTTATATAGTATGTTACAATTTATACTTATTTAAATATTATTACTACTGCTTTTTAAATAAAATATTTTTGAGTTTTGGTGCTTTAGATTTATATTATGGGGAACATGCACTGGCACAGACTACCAAAAATGTTGAACTTTTTAAAGAAAAGATTGAAATTCTGAAAACCACTCTATTAAAAAAATCTGCTCTTGTGAAATATTATCTGACTTCCACAGCCTCACTATATTGGATTTTGAAGCTAAACCTTTGAACTTTAGTTTACTTACTTTCACAGAACTTGATCTCTTACTATGAATCAAGTTCATAGTAAATTGTGCTACAAAAAAATACAGTAGTCAATCTTATATGTAATATATATTTTTTCTTTCCAATATTACTTACAACTTAAACTGATTTCTTATTTGATCGTGGATATTGCTGAACCATTCTTTTAAAATTATGTTCTCGGATATTGAGAAATAGCATCAGATTTTTTGGTTTTCATCCCTTTGCTCCCCTCTGTTAAATATAAACTTCTAAGATTGTTTTCTTACTCTTTTCAATTAAAAGGCAACACTTTTTGCCTGTATGAGTTTATACTTCTTCAATGGTGATATTTTTCTTAACTTTCCTGCTTGGGCATTGCTTCCTATCAGCTCTTAGTTTCTGGGAATTCATCCTTTCTTTCTAGATTCTATGATTTTCCTAAATTCTGCCCCTTATTCTTCTACCAAATAGACTGTAAAAATGCAATTTCTATAATTGCCCTACTTAGTAATGACTTGAATCTGCTTTCAGGAAAACAAACAAGTAAACCTAATTGAGAACAGAAAACTCACCCAGTTATCTTATTAAAGCCATTCCACTCCATGATTCAAAGACCATGATTTCCCTCACCTTCCCTCACTTCAGATTTAGCAAACTTCTTGGTCCTGAGTGCAAGAAGTCTTCTGTATCTGTATCTGTATCTGAAGTCTTCTGTATCTGATTGCTGTATTTTTTATTAAAATCAGCTTAGAAAAGATGAAGGCGACAGTCATTGATAATCTTGACATTTACATAACCTTTAATCATGGCCTATCATTTTTGATGATGGAAAACATTTTGTCATTTTTCAGATCCATACTATGTGTACTAAGATTCTACCTGAGATTTCATTCATAGATATATAACTGAATGATTACACAATGTTCAATGTCATTGAGAGACAATTTTTAATACTGTACTTATTATTTCCCAGACAAAGGGGTATGTTACACCTCACAGGGCTCTAGATGAATAAACAGATGGTCAGAAGAACATAGGGGTAAGGAGAATGTTTAGACGACAGCTTTAATTGGAATTTGGGGTGCAAGCCAAGGCAGAAGTTTAGGATTAGCTAGTTTGAATAATTTAAGGGATTTGTGGAACACAGTGGTCTCTCTTAACTTAGTCCTAGCCTGGTACCTATTCTTGGAAGAGTAGAGGGTAGGTGTGGTGTTCAAGAGATAGATAAATTACTTGGAACCATATTCTATGCTATCGTTTAAGAATTTCTGGCGCCTGGAGGAGAAATGTAAAGAAAATAATATATATGTACAAAATACAATATGAAGTTGGTCAGGCAGGCTTTTCCCTGAACATCCTCAGCAATTAGTGTGAGTTCTCTACGTGTGAATTCAACCTTCTGCACATCAGCAAGGCTCACTTAAAAGTTGTGTGATCCCTCCAGGCCATTGGATGTCATTTTGTATTTTTTGAATTCTTGTGACTATAGAGTTCTCACCTCCCCCCTCGAATAATTCTTGAATTGAGCATACCTAGCACTTTCATGTTATACCAATATTTCTTAAAATATGGATAAAACATTTTCTTTGGGGCTCTATTTTTTTTGCCTCTTTTTATAAGGTGCTTGTTCTTACCAAGACCAATGATACTTTCAAAGCTGCCAATCATACATCATGTTATTCCAAGTGAAAAATCAGATAAAATATTTATTTTTAATGTTCTGTCACAATTCAAATGAGCATTTTCTCTCTCTTAATAATTTCAAGGAAACTATTTGAAAAATATGCCACATGTTCTTTTTTTTTCTTTGAGGACTATTTCTTGAACATAATATATGATCTCTTATAAATTTAATTTTTTAATTCATGAATGACTTAAATTTTATTTTATTCCTCCTATATCTGTCTTCTCTTTCCTTTCATCTCAATTAAGAGATTTAAATACCACCACTTTTCTATGTTATTTTAATTCATGGTTTATTTTTATTTTTTATTACATATCTCTGGCTGTTGTACATTTCATCACTTTTCTGGGGTTCTCTAATTTTTTACCTTGGTCTTTATTAAGCTCTGACTTCTGATAATTAGAATGTTTGGGAAAGAAAAATGAAAACCATTATCCATACTTGTGGAGACTGAGAAAAATGAACTGTGTCTCTTAAGAATTCCTGAGAATTGTTGACCTTCAAGTTGATTCACTGAGTCAATGATTTCATCAAAGCACAATGTTCTTTTTCATCCCCATGTTATTAGTGTTCACTGCAAGCCCAAATGTTAGCAAGATGGCAAGTGCATTTCCACCCGTTGCAAACAGAATCAATATCATTCTGAAAGAAAATTCATCATCCTTCCCCATGACTTTTCTTAGCATTTTATTGGCCAGAAATACCATATCTACGTTGTGCAACAAATAAGTTACAAAAGAAATAGAAATACCTCATATTCATTCTACCACTGCAATTGATTGTAAACAGTTTTTCTAAAGCACACAGTAACTTGAGGAGGAGGCAGACAGCTGAAACATCAGCTATTATCATAAATTACTTGTCATTATGTTAAAGGGTATGAAATTCCATAGGCAATCAGTAATGCATAACATTTTATTTTCCTAGAAATATTTGATATTCTCTTAGTTTTTCTGTCAAAAAGTATATTATTATTGCCATTAATATTATTTGTTGTTATTAAAGACAAATTCTAGTGGTTATTTTCTAGTGATATGATCCAGCTATCCCATTTCTGAGTATATATGTCTGAAGGAAATTAAATTGGCATATGAGAGAAATACCTGAATGCCCATGTTTATTGTGGTACTCTTCCAAATAGCTAAGTATGAAATCAACCTAGGTGTGTATCAGTGTATGATGGTACAGAAGATGTGGGATATATACAATGGCATACTATTATTTAGCAATAAAGAAAAATGAAAGCCTGTCATTTCCATCAAAATCAATGGAATGGGAGATTTTTTTTTAAGTAAAAACAGCCAGACACAGAAGACAAATAGAGCATGTTCTCTCTTATATGTGGAAGTATTTTTAAAAAGAAAGTACTAGAGATTACAAAGAGAAGGTGGAGAGTAGAGAAAGGTAGGCTAGATTTTTATCAGTGCATTTTGTTTGAATGTATTGAAATATCACCCTAAATCATATTAATATGCAAAAATATATATAAAAATATATATAAAAATCAAAATCAAATCATACTTAAAATCAAAACTTTAAATAAAAGATTAAAATCTAATTTCTCATCTGTTGATGAGAAAATATACATTTCAATGCACATTTTGAATCATATTCCATTAATCTGCAATAATAATTATGTTTGGATGAATATTTATTTTAAATATTACAAATATTTAAATCCGAATCATACCTATGTACATATGAATATACAGTTATGTCTTATGTATATATATTTTCATAATTGTATATTATAAAATATATGTGTATGTATGCTTAGAGTGATTTATTTTGGATAAATATATAGACATTGCATTTCTCATGTTTTACAGTAGTTATTGTTTAATTGTTTAATCTTTCAGAAATTATACCCATTAAATTTGTAATTTGTAATCATAGCTTTTTCGTGTGTGGGTGTGATCTAGTACACATATGGTCTATGTTAGGGATGTCTCAGTTGTAATTTAGATGAAGGGTTTTATTCTCTAATCCCCAAAACATTGATACATTACCCAAATTCAAGTGTGGTGGTGATTACAATGATGAAGTCCATTTTCAGTTCTTCTAGTCCAGATTCTCTGCTGTCTCCTAACATAAAATGAAATCCATCCTTCCTGTTTTCAACATTGGTAAGTATGATTTTAAAAACAACTGCGTTTCATATAGAATAAATAAAATGAAATATATTCAGGCAGGAACACAGCACCTTTCTAGCTTTTAGAGTTGTGGATTTCTTAAGAACAGCAATTTGTCCTTCACCTAGACTGTTCTTCTGTTTTTCAGGACCCCTCAGCCTGCTTAACAACACATCCTTCAAATTTTTCAACTAAATTTTTTGCTGCTGTAGGAATCACAGGAATTTTTGGATGTTCTGTTGCGCCACTCTGGAGTCTAAGCATAACTGGGAAGAATGCATTGTCTCATAACTGACCTCACATTTGCTATACATTTGATGCTTACCAGGGCCTTACGTGTAATCACTGTGTTATTTCCGTATTTTTTATTTGTAGCATCTATAGGGATTCCTTTGAGGCCTCTGATTTTTCATATTCTTGACAAACATTAACATAAAATAAAGCCTTTGTGCTCATTTCACTTCCTTCGATTTCTCCATCCTTTCTGCTGAGGATATTAGAGTACTAAGCACAATGTCCTAGTTTACATATTTCATGCATGCTGAATCATTTCTACTTTAAACTCAGATGCTGACTTTTGATCTTAGGAGCTAGAATATGTACGACACATTTGTTTCCTGGTCTTTTCAACAGTAGCATGTCCCATACCTATAATTAAATAAATAAAAACAGAGAAATAGACATGTCATATAAATTATTACATAATATTTTTCTATTTTAATATAAAACTTAAAAAAAGAAAAGGCCAACATTTAAAGAGAAAGATTTAAAAAGTAGATAAAACCCCTAGGAGGAACCTGTTTGAAAGTGAAATGAACGTGCAAATGGACATCAGTTTTCTGTCTGCTCCAGATCTCCTGAACTATATCTTGCTGCTGGATTTTGAGGTGGAGGTGGTGGTTAAATCCTGTGAAATTGTAGGGACTCTGAAATTAGAGAACTAGAGAAGCAGAGAAACATGTTATATGACAGTTTTGAAGGATACCCAGATTTTTTAGGGTTCAGGGAAGATGCAGTAAAAGGCCAAAGCACTAATTATAAAAGGAAAAGTACTTACAATATCCATGAAGCATTCTGACTGGGAATAAGATCAGGACCAGAACCTAACTATGAGAACCAGACATCAGAGAAAGATAAAGATTACATTGGAAAGTCTTTTATACCATATTTAATATCCAGATGGATTCTGTGAGTCATACAAAGACAGTATTTGCTTAATATGCTTAATAACATTGAAACCCTGAACTCTGGCTCCATAAAAGTGGGTGGGCCCCTTTAACTTCCTAGAATATAGGAAAACCACTCTCATGCCTAAGAATAGTCAAATTTAAACTTAGCCTATTTGTCAAAACCAAGATAAAACAGTGTATATCATCCCTAAAGCAAAAGGGGACAGCAAGACATGATGTCTCTGAATGCTCCCTTCCTAGTCTCAAAAACCTCACTGAGTTAAGGGAACAATGAGAACAAGTCTGGGCTGGAAAGTCCAAATATATATTATCTTGAAGGACACTGGCTTTCTCTTATGCATGCTAGAAACTACGACAAGTTAGAGTTATCTATAGATAGCTACTTTTTTGCATATACACCAGGATTACTTAGTAACCTTTGTTCTTAGAAGCTAGAATATGTGTCACATATTCTAGAACCTAGAACATACAACAGTACTGTTGATATTTGGGATGCTGATTAGACGTGCAAACTGAGCAAGCAAAAGTAATATAAATATTAGCATGGCTTGATTATTGAAGAGTGGACTCTGATAGCTCAGCCTGAATTTTTTTTAAGTTCCTCTTTTTCCCCTCAAACAGTGGCATAATTCCATCCAGGATCCAAAATGAAGCATTGATCAATATCTATATTCTGAAAAACTTCCACCTTTTCAAAGACCAATTATGACATTAAGAGAAAAAAGGCTTTGGAGCTTAAATTTAGGGTTTCACAATTTAATTGTATAATCTGATCCCAGAGCCTACCTTTCCAGGGATTCCATCTCTAAAAAGCTTTCTCTAAAACAATTACAACTACTAATCTCTATTCTCTTGAGTTGCTCAGCTGTGCATTTCTTTATAGCACTTATATTCTGCTATTGTTTGTTGTTTATCATAACTCTCACTTTAATAGAAGTCCATGAACACTATTCTGTGTGTTTTATACGTTTTATTAATTCTATAGTCAATCAATAAATATTTAAGAAACGTCTGCTTGAGTATTCATTTGTTTCTCATAATAGAAATGTTCAAAAAATTAAAAAAATACAAAATCTTTTCCTGCAGAAATAATATGTTTCTTCTGAGTGTTCTTCAAATCAGACAAAAAATTAGCAATTCTTCCAAAGTGCTAATGGCAAAAGTAGCAAATTTATTTCATTTTTTGTATTCCTAAGTAATGCTCATCTATCAGAGTTAAGAAATTCAACTTCCTCAACTTTCTGTTTGCTACACCACTATCAGACTACCTATTAATTTTTAATGTATACAGTGGATAAAGTTATATTAAGATTAATGACAATGGATTACATCTCCTTCCCACTTAAAACCTTGCTAAGGAAGTCCCACATCATTATTACATGCTGACATGATATGGTCTTGGCTATTTTTACATGAACTCATTTTGTGACAATTGCTTTCTTCAGTCTCTGATTCAACCTTTTTAAAATGTCTTTCTGGCCTCTTCTTGTTCTCAACCTTCCAATGTCTTCTTGTGTTTTGTTTAGAAATCTTACTCCCATCTAGCCTTAATTTTTCTTCTTTCAATTCCAGTTTATCCTCCTGGTTTCAGATGAAAAGTCATTTCCTCTACATATCTGAAAACATTTGATTAACTATATGTAATATTTTAGTCTGTCTTTCACACTTCAATAAGATACATGACACTTGTTTTGCTCTCTAATCTATCCTGAGAATTAAGTAGAGTATGTAAGGAATGTTCAATAATTTTTCATATTGTTATTGAAAATTAGAAGTAATTGTGAACCAAGAAACCTGAATTATTCAACTGTGGCAAATTGTATTTCTTAAATCAAATCCATTTCTCTCCATAATAAGTTAATTTTTATGCATTAAGATTTCTTAAATGGGGTCAATCATTGTTTTCTAGAGTAATACACTTAAAAAGTTGCCTGTCTTATTAAACAAAATATACAGTGTAAAGTATCTTGGAAATCAAGTATGTCATTTCCTGATGTAGGGGGTAGATAATTTAGAAAATAAGGAAATCTGTCTTCTATACTACCCATGAAGTTTTACAAGAAATATGAAACTATGTGAGGAAAAGAAATGTTCAATAACTGAACAGAGAAAAACATTAAGATTTGTCTTCGAAAAAAGTATTTAGTTACATTTTTTACTATAATATCAATATAAAAATATAAGACTAAAGACAAAATTTGTACTGAAATATTTGCTTAGGAGGACTCAAAAGAAAAATATAGATTTGAGTGATAATTTTAAAACATTTTAATACAATATAAGGTGTCAAAGTTTAATCGCTTAATTCATCTTACATAGTAATTTTATGACAAGACGCAAATGTTCAGAAATATTGATGATGGGCCTTTACCTGGAAAAGCACAAATATGTCAAGTTGGTTTATCTGTATGTGACAGAGACACAAAAGAAATGACACTGAAAGGGCTAGAGAAAAAGATCTGTATCTGATAAAGCATTAATCATTGCCATATTCCAGACAATTTCACAACTTCAATTTAACATGAAAAATGCTGATCCATGAATATTTCACTGTATTCAGAGTGTTACAACAATAGGTCTTTCCAGACCACTTTAAATCCAAATAAAAAAATTTAAAGATCTAAGGAGGAGAACTTAAAAAGAGTACTTACAGTGTGCTGTCATAATATTGTAACTCAGAAAAAAAAATGATAGTTTAAACACACATCCTTCTATTTTAACAGATCACATCATGTGTTAACTAATTTTGTTTTTAGATCTTATCTCATTTGGAAATATATTATTATTAGACATATATGTGATTTTTCTCTCCAAGTAAATTGTGACAAACATGAGGAATTGAACTTCATCATAGTCATTTTTCAAGTTACAGAGTAACAGAGTACTTTTTATGCAGAAGAGATTCAGTACTTTTTTAGTATTTAAATATGGCATCAACAATATAGAAATTAATGAGTTCCAAGATGCAAGTTTAGCCCTATTTTTCATGCTGTGACTAAAAGATCTGAGCAGAACAATTGTAGCAGAGGAAAAGTTTATTTGAGAGTTCACAGTTTCAGAGGTCTCAGTCCATAGGAAGCTGGCTCCATTCCCTGGGTCTCCAGTGTAGCTGAGTATCATGGCAGAAGAGTATGGCAGGGAGAAGCAGCTCACATGAAGATCAGGCAGCAGAGAGAGACTCCACTGGCCAGGTACAAAGTATACACCCCAAAGGCACCCCCACAATGTCCTCCTTCAGCCACACCCTACCCACCTTCAGTTACCACTCAGTTAATGCTATTAGGGGATTAATTCATTGCTTGGGTTAAGACTATCATAACCCAATCATTTCTCCTCTAAACCTTCTTGCATTGTCTCACACATGAGCTTAGGGGGGACACCTAATATCTAAACCATAACAATACAATTTAATGTTCTAAAAATTTCTAAATTTACTTCCATATAGACAGCATTACATTCTTAAATATAAATATATTAAGATATATAATATATCTTATATATAAATATAAACATAGTGTGTTTATATTTATCACTTTGCCAAATTTTGGCTATTTATTTTATTTGAGATGTATTTTCTCGTCTTATATTTTGTGTAGCTCATGCCTTTTTTTGATAAAAACACAAGTAAATAAAATTAGTAACTTTAAGGAATTAAGTGAACTAAATAAAACTCAAAAATCCTCTATCATTCTTTGAACTTTGTTTCATATTTTACTTCTACATATGCTTTCTATGTGTATTACACACTGCAAAATAGATTATTTATCAATTTTCAGTGAATAGGTGATAATTTTGTTTTCTTTTCAATTAAAATCCATGTAAATATATATGCATATATATTTATATATTTTAACTGTTTTACACTCTTTCTACCATCACACATATGCAAGATACAGGTGATATTATCCTTCAACCCAAAGATAGTTTGTCCGAAGATCTCTGCCGGGTGCTGTCCTGAACTCAATGCTTTAAAGCACAATAGGAATGTTTGCTTTTGGTGATTTGCTTTGTACCTGGGTTTCATTAGAATTCACATGTGTCTTGTTAGTCCACAATTATGTTTAGTTTCTTATATTTAGTTTTTCATGATTTCTCCACCAACTGACATTTTATCTCATATGAAGTGCTATCACTTTCTAAAATTTATTTATAAATGCTTGAAATTTTAAATAACTCATGGATAAAAAGTAAATATGGCACAATTACTCTGTAGTTTATCCAACTTGCTTTGATTTTCATGATAAAAGTTTTGGTTTCTTATGACCCCCTTATGTTCTTACTGATTTTGGAAGACATCAATACTTTTGATGAACAATCTTGTCTCATATATAATAATATATCTATATCTATATCTATATCTATATCTATACATAAATGCACACACAACTTTTCAAACTGGATGTGTATTTCTTCTTAATTTCAGAATTACTACAAGAATATTCACAGAAGAATTAAGTGAAATAAACCACCTACGGACATGCATACCATGGTCCTAACTTCATTATACCCTTACATTTAGATAGATAAAATTTGAATTGTTTAAATATTCTAAACTAGTCTAAAGTCTCCTATTATTGAAATTAAATGAACTCCATGGATAGCTAGATGAAAGGAACAAGCTTCTTAGATCTCTAGGAGTGTTTAGCTTCCCCTTGCTTTTTGCATACTTATATTTCACTGTCTTTGAGAGGCAGACATTCATTGCTGCCAGTTATGAAAGTCTTTAATGTTCTCTGTAGTCCTAAAAAATAGATTCTGTACTTTTCCTTCTATCATGGAGATTCTAGTTATTACACCTGATACCCACTTCCCTACTTATATTCTACTTTTCTTCTTTCTTTCTTTCTTATGGATATTTATATTTTACTTCTAGCCATCCCATCTCTTGAGTTTTAAACTTCCCCTTTGTAATATCATCCTTAATACTATATCTCTATATTTTTATTCTATGTAGTTTCTCAGATCTGGTTACAAAAGTATTCCCCATTGCATTAATATATTTCTAATAATATGAATACTGACATTTCACTTCTATCTCATATCTATGTTTTCTTATAAAAATACTCATTTCTGATATATTTCTGTGGAGTTTTGAAAAACAAACTTTGACCTAATTTTATAGTTTATAATATTTTCTTTGGCAGAATCAGGCTTTTTATTAATCATATCCATAAAACATCTTCACTTTCTTTTCTCATGTCCAGTATTTTCATTTTACCCCCAAATATTTTGAAATAGCTTTTTTACCTTTGTCATATTATCTTCCCTCATTTCTTTCTGGAGATATATTTAGCTTTTATGTAAACATTACTTTTCTTCTTCCATTCATTATATTTTGCATGACAGAGAAGTATTGTCTGGGCCTATCTTCACAGGCCTAATAATTTTCCTTATTTTAAGAGTCCTTTAATCTTCCCTTTATCTACATTTGATATTTTTCCTTGATTGAAATTTTGATCTAAAATTTCACTTATTTGATTTGAGAAAGAAGAATTTTGCTGAGCCTTGAACATCTGCTTTGATGTCTTATTCATATCTCTCCATCCACAGTCTGAAGCCTTCTTGTTCTCACATAACATTCCATGGCCAGTGTTGGTCCAACAATATTGCAGATCTTAGTCAAGTGGTTAACTGGTCTAGCAAAAATGTACACAGAATAAAGTTGGGAAAGGAAGAAAATATCTGCAGGATCAAAAAATTTTATTTTCTCGTTATTAGCAATAATAAAAAGAAACCATAATATAAATCTCATTTACAAATATGTAAAGATGAAATAAATTGGAAAGTAGAAAAATGGGTCTCTGAAAAACATAGTCATACAGAAAGGGTGTATGTCTCGAAACACCAAAAAATACTACCTTGCAATTATAAGAAAAAACCAGGAAATTGCTATATTTTAAAAATGGAATGCCATTAAAGGTATTCCTTTCTTTGCTATGGAAGGATAGAGTCTAAAGTTTTTACTCCACTGGAGTATCAGATGTTTCAACAAAGGATGAAAAGGCTAAATAACGGATAACAGAGATTTGCCATAAATCACTTTTAGTCTTCCAATCAATTGAGATATATCTTCATATATTTAAATCTTTTAATATATCTTTAAACATTTTTTTTAGATTTCATTTTACATTGACACTTCTCTTGTTAAACAGATTCTAAAGTATTCATAAGTATTTTCTAAATTTGAAATTATTGTGCGGTGCTAATTAAATTTCATTTCACATGGCCTATACTATCTTTTCTTCCTTTCTTCCTTCCCTGCTTGGTTCCTTTGCATTTTTATCTTATTGTATCAAGTAAACCCTACAATGCAATGTTCACTGAAGTGACAAGAGTGACATCCTTGTCACTCCCATTCCCAATTTCAGGGAAGGCTGTATTTCACCATTAGTGATGACTTTTTCTTTCAGCTTCATTGAAATATTATTGAAGAATAAAAGTGGTACGTATTTAAAGTATTAATGTGATGACTTGATGTATTTGATGTGAAATTAGTTAATTAACATATACATCATCTCATAATATCTGCCTTCTCCCACGTGCGTGTGAGTGTGTGTGTTGAGCACACTTAGCTTATACTCTGAGGATTTTTTCTTTATATTGCTAGATTTATTTTTTTCAGTTATAGAATGCATTATTATTAACTGTAATAACAGCTATTATAGTTAATAATAACAGCTATTAACTTTGGCCTTTGTATAACTGCTCTTTATCAGAGACAGGATATTCCCTTCTATGTCTAGTTGTTATACATTTTTGACATGAATTTGTTTTAGATTGACTTTTTTTGTGCATTTACTGAGATGATAATCATTTTGTTCTTGATATTATTTGTATAATATGTTGAATTAGTTGAGTTTGGTTATGAAAGAATCTTGCATTCCTGTGGTAAGTCATTTGGTTACAGTGTATAATGCTTTTTTATGTGTTATTACATGAAGTTTGGTTTTATTTTCGTGTGGATTTTGCATCTGAATTCATGATGAAAGTGTATTCAAGTTTTATTTTTATTTTCTTGTGATGTGTTTGTATGGATAATATAGACTTTTTCAAGAAATCAGTACTCTATTTTGATTAAGACATTGTGGAAGATTTATATTGCATGTTAGTTAAATGTTTGATGAATTGTCTAACCCTAACTTCTGTGCCTGAAATTTTTGTTAGCAATTTTTTTAAATTCAAATCTTATTACAGGTTTATTCTGAATTTTTATTCTCTAAATATTTGATAATTTTTAGTTTAAAATAATTTTTGCACATCATGTAGGCTGTTTATATTTGATAAAATAAAGTTATTAATAGTTTCCTTATATTCCTTTTTAATTTTTATGAGATAATTTTTGGTGTCCTCTTACAGTTTTTTTCTCTTTTCCATTATTATTAATCAAGCTAGACAATTTTCATTCTTGTTAAATCAAAATCAACTTTTAATTTTATTTATTTCACTTATTTTCTTTTTGTACTTCATTAATTTATGCTAATTTTTGTACCTTTATTAATTGGTTAAATTGCTCTTTAATTGCTTCATGTGAAAGTTTATTTTAATACTGTATTTTTCTTTTATGGTATGGACAATTACAGTTATAAATGTCCTATATGCTCTTCAGATACATCTCATGAATTCTGATGTGTCATATTTTTAAAGTTCATTCACCTATAACTATTTTCTAACTTCAATTTGATCCTTTTTAGACTTAATAGCTCTTAATAAGACTTGTTTATTTTTTAATTTATATATATTTGGAGATTACCAGTATCAATTCATTTGTTGACTTTTATACAACACTTCTGGTATTCTTTTAATCACTGATCATCTTGTTACCATGTTTTCAAAAATTGTTGAACAATTTTTAATTTCAATATATGTCTGCAGACCTAATGATAATTGTTTTTCAACATTCAGTCATAAAATTGGGAATTTTTTTAGTATAGAATTTAAAAACTTTTTTTTGTTGCTGTAAATGGACAGAACACCTTTATTTGTTTATTTTTATGTGGTGCTTTGGATTGAACCCAGTGCATAATCATGCTAGGCAAGCACTCTGTCACTGAGCTACAGTCCCAGACCAACTTTTCTAAGTTTATTTTTCATTTTTTCAAAGGTATTGATAGAATGAACTTTGTTACTTATTGTACTTGTTCTTATTTCCAAATTTTCTCCACTTAATTTTGATTATTTACATTTTCAATAAAATTGCAATTTCTCATTTTCAAATTTTAT